>ML784142.1:1303776-1317647 GCA_009831015.1 Picea engelmannii | reverse complement strand
GTAGCCGCGTTGGCTGGGGCCGTGGATGTTTCCCCGTAGGGGTTTTACCACGTGAAAACATCGGTGTGTTGATCTTTGATCTGGTTATGTGAGTGGTTACTGAAGGTGTTCGTCCTCTGTTGAAATACCTGTGTTGTCGAACAAACCTTTCTTTTTCCATCAAATTCTTGTTCATCCTTTATGCAACTCTATTTTGATGAGGTCTGTAGGTCTTTTTCCTTGCTATATCACACTTTTTACTTAATTTCTCAAATTCAGTTTCAAGGAATTCTCCATCATTATCCATCGTCAACACCTTAATTATTTTATCTATCTGTTTCTCTGCAAGAGCCTTAAACTCTTTAAATATGTCAAAGACTTCATATTTCTTCCCAATGAAATAAATTCATGTATTCCTCAGGAAGTTATCTATAAATGAGACATAGTACAAAATATTTCCCAATGATGGAATTGACATAGGTCCAAACACATCACTGTGCACAAACTATAAAATCCCCTCTACTCTCGTAGCTCCATAGGAGAATCTTACATGATTCTACTTTCCATATAAACAATGTTCATAGAAATCAAAATCCATAGAGAAATTGGCCATAACCTCAACCATACCTTTACCGTGCAGTACTCAAGGGACTATCTCTCTGATATTCCCTAGTCTTTGATGCCACAACATAGACTTTTCTCTAGAGGCTATAGGAGGTTTTTCTTCTTCAGCCCCAATATCAGGAACAACAGAAATGTTGCACCCATCACTAATATTGTTTCCCATCATCTTATATAGAGTTCCAATTTGAACTCCCTTCAAAAACACCATTTCTCCTCGAACCATCCTACAGGTTTCTTTCCCAAACATTATTTTTACCCCTGCATTGTTTATTTTTCTTACAAAAATCAAATTTTGGGATGTGTAGAACACCGGGGATTGTTATAATCCTTTCATCCATGAACTTCAACTTGACTTTTCTTTGTCCTATGATTTTGGTTTTCGACTCATCACCGAGGAAAACATCACCTCCATCATACCTTTTATATTTGTAGAACCACTCCCTGTGAGGATCCATTTGAAATGATGCACCTGAGTCAACCAACCATGCCTCATGATCTTCATGTGTGCTTGAATAATCCAAGTACACATCCTCTTCTTCCTCCACGAAGGTTTTTTCTTCTGTTGAAGGAGCATCATCATATCCCTTCCCTCTCTCAACACTTTTTTATATACATTGTTTCTTGTAGTGTCCTTCTTTTCCACATCTCCAACACGCCTTTACAAATTTTCTAGGGGATTTAGATATTCCCTTAGATTTATATCTCCCACTTGAGGAATTAGACATATTTCTTTCCCGAGAGCATCCTCTTTCAAATAGGGCATATGTGTTATGTCCTCCCATCTTCTTCCCCCTCATATCCTCTGACAACAAGTATGATACACATCATCTAAGCTTAAAGTAGTTGTATTACTACCTATAACCACAACTAGACTATCCCACGAGTCTAGTAAAGAGGTCAATAAACTGATACACTTGTCTTCATAAAAAATATTAATATCAATATATAATAATTGACTTACCACAATATTGAAGGAATGCAAATGTTCTATTACTGAGTCTCCATCTTTCATCCTCAGGTTGTACATCTTCTTCCACGGGAAGAGTTTGTTTACTAGGGAATTTGATTGATGTGAATCCCTTAACTTATCCCATCGTCCCTTGGATGTTGCTTCCCCTGACACATTCAATAATACTGAATATGAGAGACATAACTAGATTGTGATCTTCTCCTTTTGATCCAACTTTTCCTAGTCTTTTGTTGACATTCCTATAGGTATAGTACCTGGATCCACAATGATCCACTGATATTTTTCCACCAACAAATAAGCCATCTTGAGCTTCCATGACTCAACAATTTTCCCATTAAATTTCTCGATCTCTATTTTCAAACTTCTCACCATTTATTTTCACCATAAGAATTGATGTCACAGAGCTCCCACTTTAACAAGGGTTACCACAGACCTGAGCCAAAATCTTCACCATAAAGGCATCCCCCTGAAGCTAATAACTGCTCTAATACCAAATTTATATTTTGACCTTGTACAATTAATTACTGCAAATGGATTCTTAACAAAAAAATAAAAGATACAATGGCAAACACACACACACACACACACACACACACACACACACACATTACAAATATATTTTACCTCAGAAACCCAAACTGAGAAAACCAACAACATGTTTAGACTCACACCTCTAATTCTTTATTCATCATATATATTCATAGTTTACAATACAATATATATAGGATCTCACGACATCCAAAACCCCCAATACAATGACTCGTATTAGTCAACAACCTTAATCACTTAACCAGAATTAGAAAACCATCAACAAAAACTATGTGTCAAAAAATAGCTAAAAATGGATGCAAAAACCTCTCAAAAAAAACCATTCGGTGATGTTTCCCCCTTGCACACCTAGAACAACAGAGAAACTAGGTTTGGTCATGCAAAGAATATAACACATACTCAACAACATATATGGAAAATAGAATTGTGTTTAGTTTTATTCTAGTTGTCATGAATCTTCTAGGTTTGTTGGACTCAATTCATTTTTATTTATTTGGTCTAGTTAAAGTTCCTTCAATTTCTAAGGATTTGTAAAAAAAAAAATTCATTGATGATTATTTTATAAGGACATGGTTATATTTTATTAGAAATAAATTTAAGGTTTTTAATTAGTTTAAGGAGCTTAAATCTATCTTAGAAAATTAGACTAGTGGGAAGATTAAGGTGTTAAGGATTGATAATGGTGGTGATTTCTATTATGTAGAGTTTGATAAGTTTTGTAAGGAGAATGGAATTGAAAAAAATAAGACAATTCCATATACCCCTTAGTAGAATGGAGTTGTATAAAGGATGAGTAGAATGTTGACATAGAGAGCTAGGAGTATGCTCAGTGGAACAAGACTAGAGAAGAAGTTTTGGGCTAAAGCAAGTGTTACTGCATATTACTTTATTAATAAGTCTCCCACATAGATCTTTTGGATAAGACCCATATGGACGTATGGATGGGAAAAAAACATTCACTTCAACATATTCATGTTTTTTCTTGTGAGGCATATGCTCATTTTCCTAAGGAGAAGTGGCCTAAGTTGGATAAAAATGTAGTGAAGTGTATCTTCATCAACTATGGTGTGGTGAGAAAGGGTACAAGATTTGGGATCATATCGCTTGAAAATTTTTGTATAGAAGAAATGTTGTTTTCAAATAAGTTCATCCCTCTCCCAAATTGGTGCAACTAAAAAAGGATGAGAAGAAGTTAGCTGTTTATCTACCACCAAATACCAAGAAAGTTGAACCAAAAAGTTAACATGAATTTCATGAATGACCTAATGAGGAGGAGGGTTAAGAGAGTTCTGGAGAGGAGGAATAAACTCCACCTCAAAATCTAAAGAGTTCCACTTAGAAAAGAAGGCAACCAAACAAGTATAATTATAGTCCTTATAATTTCAGATGTGTATTTTCTTTATCTACTAACATTGATGAAACTAAAACTATAAAGGAGGCAATGGATATGGAATATAAGGAGTCTTGAAGACTAGCCATGGATGAGGAAATGGTTTCACTTAAAAAGAATGATACATGGTACTTGGTCCCATTGCATGATGGATGGAAACCTATTGGATGTAACTAAGTGTTAAAAATTAGTATTGTTTTATATGACAATGTTGAAAAGCAAAAGGTAAGGTTGGTTGCAAAAGGATATTCCTAGGTTGAGGGGATAGGCTTTGGTGAGATATTTTCCCCAGTTTCTAAGATAACATATATTAGGTTCTTATTATTTGTAGTAGTTGCCTTTGATTTAGAGATAGAATAGATGTATGTGAAAATTGCATTCCTACATGGTGACTTGAAGGAGGAGATTTATATGACATAACCAAAGGATTGTGTTGAAAAAGGTAAAGAGTCATTGGTTTACAATTTAAACAATTCTTTATATGGTCTCAAATAGCATCCAAGAATGTGGTACCAAAATTTTAATTCCTTTGTGTTGGGATTAGGATTTTTTAGATCCAAATCAGATCATTGTGTGTATTACAAATAAGATGGTGATCATTTCCTTGTTATCACTCTATATGCAAATGGTATGTTATTCTTTGGTAATAGTAAGGATGTGATTTGTTATTTAAAGTATTATCTTTCAACACAATTCAATATGAAGAACTTGGGAGATACAAAATATATATTAGGAATGGAGATGAGGAGAGATAGAGTGAATACAAGGCTTTGGTTGAGCTAGAGTAAGTATGTAAACACTGTGCTACAACATTTTCATATGACATGGGAAAAACACTGAGTTCCCCAATTTATTTGGGAGCTAAGCGTTCAGTTGAGTAGTTTCCTACAACACCTATACATATGGCGGATATGGCCTCTATTCCTTATGCTAGTGTAATTTGCATTCTAATGTATGTTATGGTCTTTACTAGACCAAACATTTCCTAAGAAGTGGGAGTCTTAAGTTGAATCATAGATAATCCTAGATGTGAACAATATTGGGCTGTGGTGAAGAGTGTGTTCATATATTTGTGAGGTACTCTAAATATTCCATTTTCTATCATATTGATGTTTCAGGGGACCCACACTCAATGAATATATAGGGTTATGTGGATGTTGATTAGGAAGGAGATGTAGATAGAAGGGGATATATTATTGGATATCTGGTTCAATTGTTTGGTAGAGCCACGGTGGAGCAATGAGTTGGATGAGAAAGTGAAAAGATATGGTCTCATTGTCCACTGCAGAGGTAGAGTATATGGCAGCTATTCATTCCTATACGGAGGTCATTTAGATTATGAAAATGTGTTCATAAGTAGGGCTAAGTTAGAAATCTATTACAATTCAATGTGATACTAATAATTCCATTTTTCTAGCTAAGAAACCAACCTTTCATGCGAAGAAAAAGAATATAGATATCTCATACCATTTTGTTAGGGACATGGTAGAGGATGGAAAGGTGATACTAGAGAAAGTTGATACCTTAATGAATGTTCATATGCATTGACAAAACCAATGAGCATAGGTAAATTTACATGGTGTTGTGAGTCTATGGGCCTTATGGGCCCTATCAATTATCTCATGGTTTAATGGGTTGTCCCTTGTACCCTTGCAAGGTATATGACAAGTGGGAGAATGTTGAGGCAAGTATGTCATACACCTTGTAGTTTTGGGTATAGAATAATTACAGTGTTGAGAAGAGAAGAATGTAGTGCTAGGCATTGAATAATTATAGTGCTAAGAAGAGAATAATGTGGTGTTGAGTAGAGAATAGTTACAGTGTTGAGTAAAGAATACTACATTTTTGGGTAAACAATAATTGTAGTGTTGATTAGAGAATAATGCAGTGCTATAGTGGAGCAGAGCAGGGAATACTTGCAGAGAAGTGACAGAGAGAAGTGACAAGGAATAACCTATTGGTGGTTTCCAATATGTAGAAATGGTAAACCATAAATGGTTTATGGCTTCCCTATACCTATATATTGAGTAATAGGGTGGAGGAAATAACAAAGAGTACCTTTTAGATTCCTATTATGATGATAAATTTTCTCTAGGATTATGCTACTCTTCAACGATGTTTTTGACAGTAGAGAGAATATGTATTGTAACCTTTTAGTTGTTGAATAATACATTGGTTGTTCTTTAGAGTGTGGGTTTTTTCTCCCGAAAGGGTTTTCCCCAAATATCATGGTGTTAATGGCTTGTTGTTCATTTCATGTGTTTGCAATTGTTATGTTTATTTTTGGTTTCTGACCAAATTATTCTCTCAAAGATTAGTTTAGGAAGAATGTTCCACACCTCTCCTTCCTTTCAATGGTTGTGGATGGATATACATCAATTGTTCAGGAAATACGAAATTAAATGAAATGATGTGAAATTGTGGATATTGCCTACTTTAATAACCTTGTTTTCATATTGAAAATGGAAGTCTCAATCTTAAGCTACAAATCCGAAATTCCAACAAATTCTAGACCAGTTGTCTATCCATCAATCCCTATTTCTCTTTTCTCATATAAACCAATCACATAGAAATAGAAATAGTAATCCATTCTTCTCTTTAAAAATGCAACCAAAACTGAAATCCCAACAAATTCCCATATGTTATGGAAAACTAGTTGTCTATCCATTAAGTTATGTTTCTCTTTCTTATATAAACTTAGTGCACAACAAAATCAATAGCAATTCATTCTTCTCTCTATTAGAATATAAAAGATGTGTGCTCGTTTTACCATTCAAAATATCTCTATTGTCACCCAACCATAGGCCGAAGCCACCCCCTGAGCACCTTAACCTTGACAAAGAATCATTCCAGAAGCAAACCCTAGGCTAGCTAGCCAAACAAAGGGTAGCGCATGTTTCCCCAAGGACAATGCACCAACAAGAGCTGATCAAATGTTCCAAACCCTAGCCAAGAGGCAGTCCAAGCGTAACTGCTAGTTGCAACAACTGCAATGACAATTGTCCTCCAAATCTGCACAGAAACTAGGCAACTGCAGTGCGCACAAGTGTTGCTCTGCAATTATGAGATTGCCTGCCAGAATGAGAATTGTCCTCCTGTATTTATACTAATTTTGGCTAACTGCCTGGGTCAACTTCTCATTCTGGGTATCTGTCCTCTTGTAGGTTAATAACCTAATATAAATTATCTTCTTGAGCCGACAAGTCTTCTAGGGTTATAAGCCAACTCATTAGTTTTTCTTCTTGATTCCTGGAGTATTATATCCTCATCAGTTTTACATGTGGAGGTAAATACCTCCCACAACTACCATAATATAAACACACCCTCCTAGCTAGGGAGGTATTATAGGTAATGGTCTTGAGCACAAAACATACCATTCACCCGGTAGCATCGACATAGTTATATAGAATAGATCATGACTAGATCATGAGCACCATCATCATCATCAACTGCATCATCTCTTGAAACCATACTCTATCTAAGTAATCAGACATGATGCTCACTCCACAGAGTGATACAAGAGCCATTCTTCTAATCTAGAAGAGTAAATGTTCTGAACCATTTTCTGTCTGGAAAATCTATGTTCATCATTCATCTGGTTGATAATTATTTCCAATAGAATGTTGATAGTCTTCAAGACAATTAGAAAAAAATAGAACACAACTGTGTCTATCTATAGTAGTACATAACTACAATCCAGTGGTACACTACCACACCAAGTAACACACAAGTACTTGATCAACAACGTATTGTCACGAACAGTGGAACACATCCACCACAGTAGCATACATCTACTGTCATATAGTCTTCATAACAATCATCTAATACCAACCTGCACAGAAACAATGTTATGATATAAACTGAATCATCTGGGCCAATCTTTCACTCACATCTGTGAGATCTAAAAGAATATTTGCCCTCAGAGTAGAACAATGAGATATCTGGATTATTCTTCTCAAGCAAGGAAGAATAATTTTCCTGTCTTCTAAACCTGGACCATTCCCCACCCTGGGCCATTCTTCCTACACTAATAAAAGTGCACCCTGGATAGAATGTATAAACCCTAAGAAATGCATGTCCATGATGGCTGAGCCTGGACCATTCCCCACCCTGGGCCATTCCTCCTACACTAATCAAAGTGCACCCTCGAGAGAATGTATAAAACATAAGGAATGACTGTCCAAACCATTTCTTCTGTTAACAACAAGAGGAAAATATTGTCCTGTATCAACCTCCAAAACAGACCATTCCTCATGTTAACCACAATGATAAATCCTTGTCCGACGAGGTGGGCTAGTCTTCTTGAGTAACCCTCAAGAAGAGAGACTTCCCTAGACCACTCCCCATGTTAACCACAATGGGAAGTCATTGTCTTTGATACATCAACAATCTGGACCATTTCCCATGTTAACCACAATGGGGAATCACTGTCCGTCAGAAATCTCAATCCACTTTCCAAACAAGAAAGAATCTATCCAAGATGGACCTTGTCTTCAATAATATTTATAGTGCTCCCTCCCAACCCGGGAGTCATCTCTTCCTTTTTCAATAAGGAAGTCGTCTCCATGAGCTCCATCTTGAGTAGACAAACTTTTCATCTTGGATAGAAGCTTTACCAAAATGTCTGCTTATCTGCTCATCTGTGGAGATATGTATTGGAGAACCACTTTCTCCTTTCTGGACTTCATCACGGATAATATAATGCTTGATTTCAAATGTACTTTAGTATGGAACACTGATTTTCTGTGAAGGCTTCATGTAGTTCTGAACAATAGAGTATATCATTGTTGGAAACTGGAACATATCCATGTGGCACTTCTTCTGTCATCATGAGATCTGATCTACTGACTAATCATTTTGATGTTATAGGAAATCTTCACCACACTTATGCTTTACACTGGAGGTTCTCCACAAAGTTATCTTCTTCTATTTGCATACAAGGGTCTCTTTCTGGTATGCCTCAAAGTCTTGAGGTTTCTCTTCATATTCTCTTTGTTCAATTGCTCTGGAGAATAGTCTTTGTATTCATCTTGATGTAGCACTCCAACCCATGGATGATATAATGACTCATGTAGAGGTATGTCTGGTTTACCGGAACAAGCAATCATCATAGTCTTCTCCCTCCATCTGGAAGAACCTCTAGTTCTGGATCTTGTAATGCTTTCATTGATTGTTCTTCATCACAACTTTCAGTTCTGCTTGATTTATTTTATTGAGTTCATATCAGGCTGGCAATCTTGTGATTCTTGACTGGTTGTTCTAGCTTCTCTTTCTTTCTTTGAATCTTTATGTTCTTCCTCGTGTTTAGATTTTGGGTCCATGGAGTAGATTCCATGCCCTAAAGATTCCATTTCTTTCTTTCATCCCAGGATCACGGATGCGGATGGACAACCAGGGATACTTTAAAGATTCTCTTCGAAGAAGACTTCTTCTGAGGTTGAACTAGATACGTACTATCTTTCATGGTTGTTATCATGGATACATACTTCATCATCTTCTATGGATCATAGGATTAGCTCCCTCCTAATCCTTGCTTCATGTATGAGTGCATATAATTGGTTCCCTCCATTTAACAGAGTCCATGCTTCCATCTACATCCTTATTGTCTTCTGCAATATATAATTGGCTCTCTCTGTCTAACAGATTCCATGCTTCCGTCTTGTTGTCTTCCACAAAATGTCATAAGTCTTTCTCCAATTCCTCTTGATTGCTGACTTCTAAGTCTCTTCATGTTTGATTCGTCTTATCTTGCAATAGCTTCCACATGATTTGCATTTCATCCTTTCATTTGTATTATCTAATGATATTCATCCTTATCTTGTTGTTCTTTCATAGGTATAGTTCTTCTTGGAACAAATTATCTTCCAAGAGATAGATATACAAGATATGTACAGAGACAATGCAAACAAGATATGTACAAGAAATAATAAGAGTATTGTTACCTTCAGAAGAAGAAGTCTCTTTTGTCCTTCTTAGTCTTCTTTGTAGGTTTCTTTTCTTCGGCAACTGATGCTTCGTGTTTCTCCTTCCTTTTCCTTAGTTCGAGACATTGATTCTTGTAGTGGCCATACTTTTGACAGTTGAAGCATTGTACTTCTGAAATGTCTTTCTCTTGATTTGGCTTCCTCCTTGAACCAAACTTCCTTTTGTTCCTGAAATTCTTGAATATTGCTGTGAAGGTTTGATCATCGTACTTGTTTTGGGTTTTCTCTTTTGC
Source organism: Picea engelmannii (assembly GCA_009831015.1). Lineage (NCBI taxonomy): Eukaryota > Viridiplantae > Streptophyta > Pinopsida > Pinales > Pinaceae > Picea > Picea engelmannii. Next base: position 1,307,918 of record ML784142.1, on the reverse strand, counting down.
ACTGATCCTTGATTCTTCTTGAGCACAGCAAGTCCAAAGTTCTTCAAATGTTGGATACTCCTTCCTTGTGTTCATGCTTGCAGCAAATGCATCCCACGTCTTGGGAAGACCATTGAGTACTATGTTTACCAATTCCTTCTCTGAGATGATCTCTTCAATAGCTTGTAGTTGATCTCTTAACTGAGAGATTCTCACAAAATAAGATGTTATGTTGTCATCATCATTCATCTTCATGTCACAGAGCTCATTCTTCAGACTCATTACTTGTCCAATGTTTCTGATTGAGAAGAGATTTTTTAGGGCATCGTACATCTTCTTTGATGAGTCAAGATGGGATATGTAGGGTATCAAGTGGCCTTTTATGGATTCCACTATGATACTCATGGCATTGATGTCATCGTCTTTGAACTTCTCCATAACTGCAATGTTCTGCGGTTCCTTCTCTTTTCCTTCTTCAAACTCTGGTTCCACGATCTTTCCTTTTATGATATCCAACATTTTATTCTTGGCAAGGATGAGGTCAATCCTTGTCTTCCACGCTCTGAAGTTAGAAGCTCCATCTAACTTGTTCTCTGATTTCATAGAGTAAGTCGGTTGCTTTGACTTGGTCAAGCCCTATATTTGACCACAAACTCAAACTTCACGTCTTGGCTTTCTGAGAGTACTAGGAGATGCACTAGGCTAGGGCACACTGATCTATCCGGAGATTAGGTCAATCCATTCACTTAAGGTGCCTCAACAAGAGGATTGGGGTTTTTGCAACTGCTCCTGCTAGTAACCCTAGCGAGAGTGTCTTGGAAGTTGCTTATGCTAGTAACCCTAGCAACAGTTCCTCAACGAGCTCAATATCCTAACGGCTATGTTTCCTTCCAACGTTTAGATTGAATGAAGGAGGTGTGGGCCCATAACCTGTTAGACTATAAAATATGTGTGCTCGTTTTACCATTGACAATATCTCTATTCTCACCCAACCATAGGTTGAAGCCACCCTCCAAGCACCTTAACCTTGACAAATAATCATTCCGGAAGAAAACCCTAGGCTAGATAGCCAAACAAAGGGTAGCGCACGTTTCCCCAAGGATAACACACCAACAAGAGTTGATTAGATGTTCCAAACCCTAGCCAAGAGATAGTCCAAGCGTAACTGCTAGCTGCAACAGCTGCAACGACAATTGTCCTCCAAACCTGCGTAGAAACTGGGCAACTGCCGTGCGCACAGGTGTTGCTCTGCAATTCTGAGACTGCCTGCCATAATAAGAACTGACCTTCTGTATTTATACTAATTTTGGCTAACTACCTAGGCTGACTTCTCATTCTGGGTATCTATCTGTTCAGTATATATTATTATTTTTGGCCGACTTCTTCTCTTGTAGGCTAATAACCTAATATAAATTATCTTCTTGAGCCGACAAGTCTTCTAGGGTTATTAGCCAACTCATTAGGGTTTCTTCTTTCTTCTTGGAGTATTTTATCCTCATCAGGTTTACACGTGGAGGTAAATACCTCCTGCAGCTACCATAATATCAACACTCTCGACCAACACCACCAACGATAATGGAATTTGGAAAGAGTAATATCTTCTTCTTCACTATGATTTTTTCCTTCTTTTGTCTTTGTAATCCCTCTTCAAGGTCGAGGGGTGTGCATGAACAGAACCAAAACATCTTTAACCATCCCTGCAATTTGAAAACCCTGCATTTGGTGACACTCCCCTTAGAGCACAAGAAGCTCGAGGTGCTTCTCCAAGTGACCAACTACTGTTAGAAGTGTGATGCTACTAACATTTTGGTTAGTTGTAACCCATGGACTTGGTATTGTTTAAGTCCCAATGTTGGAATTTTATATGAGAAGGCATGGGCATTCTATTACAAGGGGAAAACATCAAACATCAAGGTCGAAGCTATGGTCTAGACCAATTACTTTTGATATTAATGGAACAAACCCCAAGGCACCAACTATTTGTTGTTTTCGTATTCTAAACATTCTACGAAATGACTCTTTTTCAACGATATTTTTTGGGGACATTTGCTCGAAATTTGGTGAGAAATTGTTAGATCCACAACTTTCAATGATTATTTATGTATAATCCGATTTCCCCAAAGGCTTTTCAGCATGCTGAATCCATTTTTACATTCAAAAATGGATTTTAAACAACAAAAAATAATAATTTTATGCAGATTTATGTCATCATTCCAATAAAAAAACCTATTTTGTAAAACAGTTAAACAACACCTTTATTGTTAGTTTTAAGGTACTTTATTTATTAATAAAAAAATAATATACACTCATCTATTTTTTTTTTTTTATAATATCAAAGTTATGATTATTATAGTAATTTTATTAAGTCTCACTCACCATATCATATTATTCTCCAAATTACAATGCATTTATATATTTTATTTTTTAATATGAAATTTATTTTTCTTTTCTCCGTATATTCCAAAAATTTATTTTTCTTTTCTCCGTATATTCCAAATTATAGATACATATGTGTGATTTTAATATTTTTATTTTAATGTAAAATATATTAATTTTTTTTTACTCCAAATTATAGATACATATGTATGATTGTAATTTTTTATTTTAATGTGAAATATATTAATTTTTTAAAATGTGTTCAAGGACACCGACCAAACGAAAGTTTGGATTTTTGAAACCATTATAGTTGCGGGTGTGACTGTAATTTTATTTTATTTTAATGTGAAATATATTAATGGTTTCTTAAATGTGTTCAAGGACACCGACCAAACGCTAGTTTGGATTTTTGAAACAACTATAGTTGAGGGTGTGAAAATTCATAGTAAATAAGCTCAAATTACTTTAAATATAATATAATATAATATAATATAATATATATATATATATATATATATATATATATATATTCTCCCAGTTTTAAGTGTTTGTGTAGTATATCTTTGCTAATTGGTGGGCATGTACACTATGTTTTTTTGGTATGTTTTGGTATTTCTTTCACATTTACATATTAATGATATGGAAACTTTGTAAATCCTTAAATAAACAATTCACACTTGGATTCCAACAATTTACTAATAAAGAGTTTTGTTTTAAGGGGGATTTTTATAAATAAAACAACATTTATTTAAAAATTATCCATATTTAAATTGAGATGATTTTGGAATAGTTAATATCAATAATAAAAAAATTAAATTTAAAAATATATTGTAAAATTTGCAATATTACATTTAAAATTTTTCATCTTTTATATTTTCTAAGTAATGGGTAAGAGGTTAAATATAAAATTAGAATTTGGTTTTAGGTATGAGACTAATGTTAAATTTTATTTGAAAGCACATGACCTTCCTACTATAACCCCAACAATGATATTAATACATATATTGATTTTCTTGTAAACATTATCTAGGTTGTAACTACATTTTGGTAATGAAGTAATATCTAAATCTATTGTTTATTTGATGTAAGGAAACATGTTAATTGATCAAGATCTACAAGCATCTAGCATGAGTGATAATATACCCCCTTACAAACCACTAGTGGGTCATTTCAGGTAGCATGATTTTCCTTGAATAAAGATGATAAATCCACTTTTAAATTTAAACAACAAAGAAAACAACAAAAAATCTTAATCTTTGTAAAATCTTATTCTCTCAACCAAGCAAACTTGGTACATATTTCCGAGCTATAACCCATACAACAATGAATAGGAGTTCCAATAATTTTTATGTATGTTTATTAATTTTAAATTCTACTTGGCCAAATTGGTATTAGTACCACCATTTTTTTTTTAATTTGGAATTGTTGTTATCATGTGACATGTTCCCACCAAAAATTTTCTTTCATTAAATATCTTCTTTTACATTTGAATGAAATAAGTAAATTTACAGACATTTTCCAATGTGCTTAAAAGTTTTAATTTTAATTGTATAAATAAATAAATTTATTATTTAATTAAATTTGAATTTGCATTTTTTTTATAATATGAAATATATTGTTTAAATGATTCAACTAAATTTCTAAATTAAATAATAGTTTCAATGGATGGTAATGGTAACACATGTACTCATGTACTGACATGGTAAAATTGTTGGACCAAAAAAATCTCATATACCAATTTGATGTCGATTTTATATATATATATATATATATATATATATATATAT
>ML784142.1:1278608-1303717 GCA_009831015.1 Picea engelmannii | reverse complement strand
TCAAACCAATTATTTATTTATGTGAATCTAAATAAAATCAAAAGGATTAAATCAAAATAATTTTCAAATCTTAATACCTAATCTTATCCTAATATAAATACTCTTTACTAAACTATTATAATAGTTTTGTTCCATGGATTTTATATAGATTATAATAGACATAGTAGGGATAATTGTGAAATCATTTATGTGTGGTATTAATAACGTATCTATTATATTATGTTAAAAGAAGTCGAAGTACATTTCACATTTCTAGAAATGATTTACAACCATATTAAATTTAATACACGGTCATTTAACTCATTCCACGATTGAAACCAAGTATTGGTTATATCTTTAAGCTCATTTTTGTTGTTCATAACACAATACGCCATGGTTCATTTATTGGTGAGCTAGTTCACAAGTTTATAATTTCTTCTACAAAAATCACTATAGTTGACCCACATTCATTGCAATTTATAAATATCAATTATAGACAACAATTATGTAATACAAAACCTGCATGCAGTGTAATTTCTAAAGTGCCAAGGGAGAGTGTTGGGAGAGTGTTGGGAGGAGTGTTCTATTTTTTTTGGGGGTCTTATAGAACTTAGCTAAGGGTGTTGGGAGGAGTGTTACTAGAATTTTTGGTTCTGACATAGGTTGTTTCTACCTATACGTTCGTTACTATTTAAGCTCGTAGATATTGTATCGAGCCATTAACATATCCTACTGACTACGAGTAGTGATCGTATTATCTTTTATTAATCACCTTTTCGATTTCTGGAGATCATTAACGGTGATGCGACTCGGGGGTGGTCAGATTTGATAGTATTGTTGTGTTGGAGACTACATCGTTGTCCAGGTGCCCCATGATGGAGAGTGAAGTCAGTGCAATGCTGAGTGCGGCTGACGAGGAACAATGGGAGCGGTCAGGATTCTTCGCCTTGGTGGATGAGATCAATCGAGATCAGTACCTTGTGGGGGAAACATTCTGGAGAGTCGTCTGCTGCAACACAATGAAGGGTTTGTAGGAAGAAATACATCCGAGTCTCCTTTTGCCAAGAGATTACAGGGGTCTTAAGTGGGGGAAAAGGAGATTCTAAGGGAGGCACATAACCTATCTGGTGAGGCTTCTCGTAGAAATACGAGACCTGAGCTTTTTTCTAGGGGAAAGAGACCAACTAAGGTCTGGAAACTGAAGAAAGCGAGACGAAGGCTGGTGTTAGGTATGGATATTTTCTTAGAGGAGTCATGCAACTTGGCATTGTGCGCTTTAGTTAGGATATTTTCTTATCAATCACGTTGTGCAATGTCCATTGAGGATTGGGTATAGAGGGTTTGGGAACCACTGTTTGGATACATTCCATAGGTTCTTATGCTATCGAGAGGCTGGATGGGTTTTGTTTTTAAGACTCGAGAAGACACTGAATCTGTGTTGACAAAGTTTTGGAGCTTTGATGGAGGGAGCCTTATGTTAAAAAGGTGGCAGCTCAACTTTAATCCCACGACAGATTATTTCAGTGTAAGACACTTGCGGGTTCTTCTCTCAAGCCTTCCTCTACAATTATGGAACCTAAAATCTTTAGAGGCAGTTGGGAATTCCATTGGATGTGTTTTAAGTGTTGATACAACCTCTTTGATTTTGCTAGTTAAAAAAATGGAAAAAATCTTAGTAGAAGTAGATGTTCATGCGGGGCTCTTGGAAGTTTTGGAGATTGAGTGGCATGGTCTATTTTTTTTCCAACGCCTGGACTATCTGGGGATTCCGTTCCGATGTACCGATTGTATGTGGAAGGAACACTTAAGAAAGGAATGTACCATTATATTTGGCTCTTTGGTTGATGACGACTCCTCGAATGATATGCTTGGCGACACGGTCACTCCGGTGGAGGAAGACCCAGACTTACTGTCATACCCAGGACTCAACACAGAGGACAGTCCAACTGCACAAAACTCTTCCTTTGTAGGTAAGATGAAATACTATTGTCCAAAACTTTATAATTCATTATCTACTTGGGAGCGTGATCACTTAAACTCCATACTCTTTCCTGAACATATCTTAAGGAAGAATCTTGATCATGATAAAACTATTTTGTTAGAGTATGTGGACATTGTTTCAGGTGGGGACTACTCCTTGAAGTCAGTTGAGGCCTCGCCTAGGATCCCAACTATTTTACTTACTCTATCTGGAATCGAGGATGATTCTGATTTAACTCCTGGTTATGACCAGTCGACCCTTAATGACACTATTTTGGATCATATGATTTCTGATTTAATCCCTCCTATTGTACATCTGACTAACCCTATTCCTCTACCGACTTATTTGGGTACCCTCCCAGTGTTAAGTTAGGCTTCTCAAGGGATTTCCAGAGATTCCTCGTGGTTTGGGGGGATACTATTTCTGACCCTGCATGGTCAAGGGGATTGGTTTTCGAAGTATCTCCTATAAAAACTAGAAGTGCCCGTCGTAAGGCAGGGACTAACAATTCTCACACAGATTCTTTACCTGTTATTATTACTGATTTAGGGGCGCTTAGAGGAATGAAATCCCTGGCCAGAGCTAAATCATGATAATTCTTTCCCTTAACATTATAGGGGTAGGAGGACCCCTGAAATTGGCCTCCCTTCGTAGACTCTTATACAAAATGAATCCAAACATTATATTCCTTCAAGAAACACTAGTTGCTACGGAAAAGGCAAGATTATTTATTAGTAAGCTCAGACTCGATTGGATGATTGTTGTTGTTAGTGTTGTTGGGACTTCTGGTGGACTTTTCGCAACTTGGGACTCGAATTATTTTTCACTTAATCCCTTTCTAAGTAGTGGTGGGATTTTTTTGTCAGGATATTCTATATTGGACAACATAAAGACATCTCTTCTAAATGTTTATGGGCCATTCCAGGAGCGCAAATCCTTTTGAAATTCAATGGATGTTTCTAGGTTATTGGCTTATAAATATCTAATCATAGCTGGTGATATGAATTTTACTACATCTATCGATGAGGTGTCACCAGCTATGATTAGATCTTTATGGTGATCAAAAAAACCAGCTAAAGATCACATTTATCACATTTATGTTGTGGAGGATCTTATTTACTCTACATTGAGGCATACATCTTGGGTTGAATTTCTATTTTTTTTCTGATCATGTACCTATTCTTCTAGAGTTTGGAGTTGGGATTCTGACTGTAGCCTATCCTTTTAAATTTAACCTGGTTTGGATGAATGGTGAATCCTTTGCTGGGTCAATTCGATACGTTTGGAACGACCCACATCTTCATCTTATTACCAATGCTCAAAGGATATTGGTTGAGAAATTGAATCTATTAAAAGATCAAGTAAAGGTTTGGGTCAAGAAGAAACGCCAGCAAGATCTTTTGGCCTTGGCAAATATCGAAGATAATATTGATCTCTATTATAATCATCTGTCTTTGGGATATTTTCCTGATGTCCTGGTCCATACTTTGACCATTCTTGAGTTGGATAGAAATAAGTTATTATTGGAGGAGGAAGAAAGGTGGCGCTAGAAAAGCAGGGCAATTTGGATTAAAAGAGGGGATACAAACACTAAGTTTTTCATCACTTTGCAAGATTTAGAAGAAACAAAAAATATATTTGGGAGATTAAATATGATAACGAGGATATTCATTCGGGTCAATAGGCCATTAAGGACGAAGAAATCAAATACTTCAAGTCTTTTTTCAGTGATTCGGGCAGAATGTTATACAAGATTAGATTAATTCAGCCAGTTTTTTCACAAACTTTGTGACTGATGATGATCTTCTTATTCTAGAAAAGGCGGTTACGAAAGAGGAAATATATGATATTCTTAGGGGGTTTTCCAGAGATAAAAGCCCTGAACCTGATGGATGGATCGTTGAATTCTTCCATAATTTTTTTGAGTTGGTTGGTCAGGATTTATTAGATATGGTAGAGGAATATAGAGTCAGAGGGGAGGTTATCACTTTGATTAACTCAACCTTCTTAGCCTTGATTCAAAAAGTTAATAAACCATCTTTTTTTAGTGAATTTCGACCTATTGCACTATGTAACTTATGCTACAAGATTATAGCTAAAGTTATATCAAAGAGGATTCAATCAATCTTGTCCAGAGCTCTTTCAAAAGAACAGTTTAGGTTTCTCAAAGGTAGACAAATTCTAGACGCAGTGGGCACAACTCAGGAGTGTCTACATAGTATTACAAATAAAAAGTTACAAGCCATTATTCTGAAACTGGATTTAAAAAAGGTCTATGATTGAATTAATTGGGACTTTCTAAGATTAATCCTGCTACAAAGTGGATTTGGGTTACAAACAACCAACTAGATAATGGCTTGCATTACATCAACTTCTTATGCTATATTGATAAAAGGTGAGGCTTCCACCTTCTTCAAAAGAAGTAGAAACCTGAGGCAGGGATTCCCTCTCTCGACTTTACTTTTCATTTTAGTTATGGAATCCATTAGTCTCGCATTAAATAAATCTCAAGCTAAGGGCTCGCTCACGAGAATAAAGGTTTCTAGGCTGCTAAAGGTCCTTCATCTTTTATTCGTAGATGAAATTCTTATAATTTCCAGAGCATCTTCAACCGAATGGGTTTTAATTTAGTCTATTCTACATGTATTCTGTCAGGCTTCTGGTTTGGTAATAAAAATTCAAAAATATTTTTACATGTATTCGGGAGTTCCTCCAGAAACTATACAGTCTCTCAAAGATATACTTCCTTTCTCAAGTAAAGAGTTATCTGCAGGCTTTAAATACTTGGGTTATTAGATGAATCCAGATTGTTATAAGGAGGAAGATTGGCAATGGATTATTGACAAGTTTGAGGAAAGGCTAAATCATTGGTGCAACAAATGGCTCTCCCTAGGGGAGCACCTAGTCCTGATTAAAGTTGCTCTGGAGAGCCTCCCTGTTTACTGGATGACTCTTTCTCATTTATCGATTTTGATTCTACATAAGATCTGAAGTTTTATTTTTAATTTCTCGTGGTTAGGTAACAAAAAAAAAAGTGTTATCATTTATGCAGATGGGTTTCAATTTCAAAACCAAAACATTATGGAGGATGGGGCTTGCACAATATATTTTTCTTTTACAGGTCACCGACATCAAATACTCTATGGAGGGCCTTGATGAAGCCGGGATTGTGGAAAAGAGTGATCAAGGAAAAATATTTCCCACATGGAACTATTTTATCATGGTTGCGTTATGCGGAAGCTTTTTCATCCTATGGTTCATAGTCATGGAAAAATATTCGAAACTCTTTAACAATTATTCTTCATTGGATGGCATGGAGACCGGGATCGGGACATTCAATTGATTTTGATTGAGATGCAATTATGGGGATGGGTTAGGAATCATACTTATCGCAGGATCTGATTTATATTCTTAATCAAAAGAACATCTACCTATTATTTTAGGCAAGTCAGGTAATGATCAGGGGTTCGTTGAGTCAAATTTGGTTTAATAGTGAGGAGTTGGGATTGGTAGAGGAATTTTATGATGAATGGGATACCTACAGAAGGCATTCGATAGAATCTGGTATTAAACTAGTGGATAGGCTGGATGAACTTATTTGGACAGGCGGTGATATGTTAGGTCAAATCACTGTTAAAAATGTCTATGAAGCCTATCAAATAATATATGGCACTATAATATAGGTGTTTGGAGAAGAAATTTGTGGACCTGGGGATTCCTTCTGAAGCTAAAACTATTTGTATGGCTATCAATTGAAAACAAAATCTTGACATGGAAAAACTTGCAGAAACAAGGTTGGAAGGGGCCTGGTATGTGTTACTTGTGTGGACAACAAAGAGAAACAATCAACCATATTTTTGTCAGTTGTGTTTTCACCATCACTGTGTGGGAATAATTTAAAAAAGTGTTAAATTTCATTCATGGATGGAATGGAAATTCCTTGGTTGAATGCTTCCAAAATTGGGCTTCCCAGAACTCCAATTACCAAGTTCTCCTTGCTTTTATTTGCTGTAATATTTGGATGGATCATAATAAATATATTTTTGAGGACATAAATCCATCTGTGTAGCGAGTTGTCTACACTGTTTTAGGGGTTGTGGGCCTGATGGGGGAAAAACAAAAACGTTTATGATCCTAGGATTTCCTCTACACTTCTTCCTGTAGATAAAATTCTTGCATGGTTTGACAGGGCTGCACAACAAAATGTTTCTCTCTGCGGCGCTGGAGGAGTTTTAAAGATGGATGATCATTCAAAATATGTATGGACATTAAACTGTGGCAGGGGCACAAACTCCAGGGATGAGCTCATGGGAGCATGGGCAACATTATTTCTTTCTACAAGACTTTCTATTTATGAGTTATTTGTCTTGGGGGATTCCAAGATTGTTATTGACTAGCTCAATAGAAAGGGATCTATTTTGGTGGCTAATCTTGATGGTTGGAAGGAAAGAATCATTGATCTCATTCCTCTCTTCAGATCAATTACCTTTGCTCACATCTATAGAGAATAAAACAAGGAGGCTGATCTCCTCTCAAAAATGGATCTTCACCTTCGTCAAGGAAAAATTTATTACAGTCATTGGGTGGATGGCCAAGAGGTCCCAACTCGTTTTTTACATATGTACTAAGTTTCTTAGACTCTAGTCCAGAACTAGTTTTTTTTGGTCATGTGGATCGTTAATCACCTCTTTGTTTGAGAGGACTTTGGAAAAGTTTAGTATATTATCTAATGGGATGGATACAATGATTCATATGATTTGACCTTTGTATAGAAAACATCTCTTTTTTGAGCATTAGATGGAAGACCTATTCAGTTTGAGAAGTGATATGTAAACAATTTATATTATAATTAATATAAAGTGAAATTTTCTTTGGAAAAAAATTTCTACAGTGCCAAGGATTGATTCTGTTTGGTTCTCCTTAGTTATGTATAGTCTTTCCTTTATTCTATTCTATTGAAATATATGCATTTTAATTCCTATGGCCGAGTCAAATACTTTTCCACATAATTTTAATTAAAATTAAAACCTTATGATCAATTCTAGCAACATAAACAATTAAGCACACACACATAGTATTTTGTTTACAACAAATTTATTTGCAATAAACTATCATTCCCAATACAAAATAAATTTATATAAAATAACATTAACAAGGATTACGATAGAGTACTATGAATCATTAACAAGGATTACGGTAGAGTACTATGAATCTGAATATTTGATTGATGAACTTGATTTTTGTTTGATGATTCACTAGTTGACCACCCTACCAACTCCAATGGGTACTTTTCTTCCCCAAGGATTCCTAATATATTATGTTGTTGTATAGAAGGTACCATTCTAGCAATAACATAACAGTGAAACCATTAAGCTTGAGAAGAAAAATCTCACTTCATAACACTTTTCAATAGAGAAAACTCTTTAATAATTACCAACATAAAGTTCAAGTATTATGACAACCATCCAGCGTTAGGGTGCAAAACGTTTCCTTTCTCTTAACTCAATCTTTCCTTTTATAGGTTATGTGGTTCATGCCACTTGTCCAATTCATGAAAAAATATAATTTAAATTAATAATTACCTATTATTCACTCACCTATGTGTTACTCATATGCACAAGTGCACAAGTACTTACTAACTTAAAATATAAAATAATGAATTATCCCCACCCTACTCCCACATTTCCTATTTTCTCTCTTAGATGTTTGTTGGAACTTGACCAAGTTTTGTGGAAACATTGGTCGTGTTTGACCACTTTTGGGACTTCGACAGACTGGTCGAAGATGGAGCTCCCAGGAGAGGCGGGGATCGCAGGATATCACTTGTTTTGTGGACCCAAAAAGGAGTTGATTAGGGTTTTTGTTTTAGGGTTTTGGGATGTCGAGCCATGGGTCCATCCATGTTTAGGCCTGGTTGTAAGGGATGTAAAATTATATATAGAAAGGAATGTAATATAGAAAGTGATGTGCTTAGTGCAAGAGATTCGGTATTGGCTATGTGCATAGTATGTTGTCTTAGTGAAAGGGATTGTAAGTTTCTTTGTGCGATTTAGTTATGTAAAGTAAGTCTTTGTGCGAACAAAATGTGTAGGAGTTGGCTCTGTGCCTTGACCTATTTTTGGGAAGGAGGATCTGGTGCACAACTCGTAGATCTCCTGTTCTCTGCGAAGTCAAGCTTTGTAGCTTTGTGCAAAGGAGAAGATGAATGTTAGAAGATTGGAGACCAATAAAGAAGAATAAGAAGAAGTTGGTGGACGTAGCCCCACACTGGGGTGAGCTGCGTATATCCTGTGTCTTGATATGCTTTGTGCGATGTTGCTTATTTGGTTATTTTCTTAGTGTTGTTGATGTTATGTATAATGAATGCATATGATATTGTAGCTTAGTGATTAATTATGTGAATGAATGTTAGATATAAGTTAATGCTATGTGTTAAGTGATGGAAAGTACTAGATCTGTATTGTTACTGTGCTTATTTGTAATAAGGGTTTAACTGTGATGTGAATAAGGTTCAAGAACTAATGCATGTTGTTGGCTAAGTGCCTGATTAAGTATTATAATCACAGATATGTGTCCCAACTCAGTTGTAGACACCTAATTCCTACAACCCCCCTGCCTCTACCTAGGGTGAGACTTCACCTGCTTCACAGGTGTTGCCGAAAGGGCCAGTAGTTAGAGTTTTTTTGGTGTGTTGTTGAAGCGTTGAACCCTGGGTTTTCACCTGGGCCAACAAATGGTTTTGTTGTCGAGACCTGAAGCTGTGATTGCTCGGAACTAAAGAAAAGAGAAATATATGTGCGTAGATCTGTTGCTATAGTGTGCAATATTCTACTTGAATTGTGAATCTCAATACTAATAAAGGAACTGGATCTGAAGAAAAGAGGTAATATCTTAAAGCTTTGTGCTCTGGTGAAGGTAAGATAAGTAGAAATGTTTGCTTCGAAAGTATGACTCTAGGTCTGTTTGATAGATTTTTTCCTAGTCTGAAAACTAGGGCATAGTTAGAAGAAAGAATTGATCTGAATAAATTTGATAGAAATGAAGAAAAATATGTTATTCCTATGCATAGAAAGAATTTTTGGAGTAATAAATAGATGCAGGAACCTAGAAAGAATTTTTGCAGATTGCAGGTACAACAATGTCATCCCAATGCGCAGTACAGGAAAGATTGGGGATCATTCAAAAGAAATAGATGATTGACACTGTGTTACACTTGCAGAAGACCAGGACATCTTGCTAAGGATTGCCCTGGTATAGGTCCTATTTGTCTTTGTTGTAAATCTATTGGTAATGAGGTTGAGGATTGTCCAAGAATAATTGCTAAAGTTGAAAATATGAACATGAGACAAGAAAACTATAAAGAAGGTCAAGAGACTAAGAATCATACAGAAAAATAATCAGAGACTATGTTAATGCAACTAAAAGAAGGAATGGATGATCACAGAGACATCAGTTTACTAGAGATCATGAAAGAAAAACAACGCATAGTTACAAGAATAGAAGACTTCGACATAGACTGTGTATTAGATGAAGAAACACATGTGAATATTATGCTAGAAAACACTTGGGAATTTTTTGGTAAGCTTGCTATGATTCCTTCATTGGGAAGGATAGGGTTGTTTAAAGGAAATATGATAACCCTATGCAGAAGAATTACTAATATACCTATGATTTCCTATGGAACTGTGACATAAGAGGACTTTGAAGTTATTAGGTTTTTTGAGAACAACGCCCCTTTTCCAATTTTATTGGGAAAGACTTGGATTGAGAAGGATCAGATATAAAGGAAAGTAGAGGAGGAAGCCATAGAAAAGAAAAATCAAGAACTAAGGGATTTCATAGCTCGAAGAATAGATTGACTGATAAAAGAACGAGAAGTTGAGTTGAAGCAGCAGAATGAAAGAGAAGTAGTTGTCAACTTTCAAGGAGTGCAAGAAGGGTTGAAGGACCTATCCATGAACGGAGAAAGTATGTCCACCCAGGACCTAGTAAGCAAAGAGGTATTATCTCTGACCCCTTTGAAAGACTATCAACAGCACGAAGTTACCATTCTAAGAAAAGATAAGAATAAGAATGGAAAGAGGAATCCAGAGACTCAGATCACAGGAAAGAAGGCAAGGAAGCTCAGTAAGAAGAAATCCAAGTTAGAAAAAATACAACAAGTTCCAGAGAAGACTTCGCGGGAGACAGATCAACAAAACTTGAACATCACTGAAATAATAGAACCACACAGAATGGGACTTTTCCATGACAAAGCGATATGATCATTGGAGGCGCCCCGACCATTAGAATGACGCTCCAGAATGGCTAGAAAGATAGTTATTTCCAGAAAGACCATCGTTGGATAGTTGAGACCACGCCATAATGAATAGATTCGTATTGATTGAGGCATTCCTACCCATTGGAGGAATCTGTTATGACGTTGCTTATTTAACCTGTCGGATGCTGCACCGAGACCAACTTTTACAAACCCTGATATTCGAGATAACAGAGAATCCATTGTATTGCACTGTTCTTTCCAGACCTTGCCATCCACTTGAGTACCTTGCTTGTCTGTTCACCTACCTGAGTTATTTTATTACAAGTGTGAATGTTGGGCCAACATAGCGTGTTAGAAAATTCAGTGGAGGATATTCTCATAGATCTCATGGATGAGAGAGTCATGTCTGTAGGACTACAGGCATCGTCGACTGGTGGATTGCAAGCATCCCCATCGACTGGATGACGTTATGGCTGCACTGATAAGAAGCGAATCAAGAACTGCGATGGTCTAGCTAACATGAAGAAGATACCATCGGTCTTGCTGGACTATATCCCACCTTTGTCTAGTGTAGTGAACCGTGACAACATCCCATGAGATTTCGATTACACCCTGATCACTGCATACATCCCGAAGGGGATACGCGTAGTTGGACCACAGTTAGGACATATCCTAGAAATAAAGAACAACGACTTGAACCTAGGAGAAAGGAAGAACTATGCGATGCTCGCACTGCATAGGTATTTAATGAAGATGACTAGGAAGAAGCCATGCATAGTGTCACATGTGTGGATAAAGGAGATCATGCAATCAACGATCTTGAATGTAATGAAGATCCCCCACTTCGATCGACATTAGGAGGTTAACGCTTGCATTAAAATCCTCCCGTCGTGATGCCATGGATGTTATATTTGGCTTGACAGGAACATCACTCTGGATCTGGTGCTGATCCACCTCATCACAGGACTGAGCATGCAGGGACCAGACCCTCAACAGTTCTACCCAGAAAAGGCTGCAGATCGCTCCTTGGCATAGCGCATAAAGGAAGACTATGGCTATGTAGAAAAGGGAAAGCGAGGCTACAAGGTATCCTCCATCTAGGATGGCATAGTGCGCCTAGCTTGTCAGCTTATAGATGGTAAGCTCGTCAGAAGGAACCATCTGACGCAGGTCATTGGATTTGTCATAGACCTTGCTGGGAAGTGCGTAGAAGGCATCCAAATGAACTGGGCAAGCTACCTCATCAACGAGTTGGAGAAGGACTTTTGCAAAGAACAAGATCAGGGATATGAGTTTCATTTTAGTTGGCTACTGGTACTAATCACATTTTTCGCCTGGAAAATGACAGAAGGAGAAGGCTTCCCAGAAGTTGAGCCATCAAAGTAATTGGTTGCAAGGTTCTCCACCTTGTGGTATACAAATGATATGGAAAATCAATGGAAATAGAACACAGTGTTCCATGCTTACTACCTATAACTAAAGAATGCTATTGAAGAATTCCCACAGATGACACCCAACACTTTGCATCACTACAGGATGTTAGTGAAGTTTCACGCATATCGACACTTTATCTACATCATTGCACACAGGGATGAAAGTAAGGAGGATTTGCAGTCCTATTACAAGCTGACTAACGAAGACATGGAGGAAATCACCAAAGAATGGCTAGCATAGTTCCTTGTACTGGTGGAAGACACAGAAATATCCGACCCCGACATCATTGAAAGTCCATTGGTCACCCAGGTCGAGCATGATGGGCATACTAGTGCGAAGAAAAAGAATAAAAAGAAGAAAAAGGAGGAAGTGCAGAACAAAGAAACTGATGAGGAGGAAAACACATCAGAGGAAAGTAGGCATGACGTACCTGCAGGAGGAGGAGAAGACGAAGTGAACCAAGAAGAAGGAGGGAAACAAGGAGACAAGAAAGAAAAAGGTGAAGTTACATCTCCAAATGATCCCCCTACAAAGGTATAAACATCAAAGAAAAATAAGGTTTCCCCACATAAACCCTCAATAGGGAAGAATACGTGAGCCAATAAGCCTCAATCAAAGAATGTGCTCATAGTGGACGATATCAATCTCATCATCGCAACCATGGAGGATGCCTCAGAGGATATCTTGCAGAGACATGAAGTGAAGCAAGAAAAAATTCATGACAGAATAGTGAAGGATCTCAAGGATATACATCAAGCCATCTACTCGAGCCGTGTAGTATCTATTATGCCTTCTTCAATGAAAATTGCAGAATTGGGGGATGAGCCCACCCAATTATGAAGATTGGAAAATGCAACAGAGGCTCGACTTCGTCAATCCCAAGAAGAAAAGGAGCAGGCTACAGAAGCCTTGAAGAAAGAAAAAGAGGAGGTCTTAGAGAAACTTCGAGTTGCGGAGAAGGAGAAAGATGAAATTCAGGCAATGTTCAAAGAGAGAAAAGAGAAGATGCAGAAAGAAAAAGAACAACTTCTTGAAGAGCAGACGATGGTTAAAGAAGTAGTGACTAAAGCACTTCACTCTGCACTGGTCTTGGCATAGGAGGAATCAGAGTCAACTGAGATTCAAGTGGGGAAGCTTTCCGAAGCCATTCAGTAGCTTCAAGCACGGGTAATGGAATTAGAAATCCATGCAGTGTCGAGAACTACGCAAGAAGTGCGTGATTAGAGGGAAGAAATCGCCAGAAGCGCATCAGAAATAATAAGGGAAGTTAACTCAGAGTGTAAGAAAATGAGTGATCAAAGTGCATAGACCTATGAGCACCTTGCAGAAGATCCAGAGTTAAAGAAACTGGAAGCACAACTCCAGGATGCGAAGCAGTAGACATCCTTCATGCAAGCGCAAATGAGTTGCTTATTGCGGTTGAGAAAATGAAGCGATCACATGAACAATGCGCAGTCCAACAACAGGTTACTTCCATTCAGAGAAAAGTCATGGAGGTGACATAGAGACTCCTACTAGTGTAGAACGAAGCTTGCACACTTTTTCAAGAGATTGAAGGCCAAGGCTCGCAACTATACCAAGTAGTTGCGATGATGGAACAACACCTCAAAGGGCCTGTTATAGAGCAAGTAATTCAAGATTTCACCGAGCAGGAGGCTCTAGTGAAGTAGCAAGTCGAGGCATATTGAGCTAAGCTCGAGGCCTTCGAAGCAGGACTTTCCGGATCTGAGTGACTAGGGACGAGTCACAGGTGAGTGTTGGGGGCATGCTGGCCCTTGACCAAGTTTTGTGGAAACATTGGTTGTGTTTGACCACATTTGGGACTTCGAAAGAATGGTCGAAGATGGACCGCCCAAGAGAAGAGGAGATCACGGGATCTCACTTGTTTTGTGGACTAAACAAGGGGTTCATTAGGTTTTCTGTTTTAGGTTTTTGGGATGTCGACCCATGGGTCGACCCATGTTTAGGCTTGGTTGTAAGAGATGTAAAATTATATATAGAAAGGAATGTAATATAGAAATAAGTGTGCTTAGTGCAAGAGATCCGGTATTGGCTATGTGCATAGTATGTTGGCATAGTGCAAGGGATTCTAAGTTGTTTTGTGCGATCTAGTTGTCTAAAGTAAGGATTTGTGCGAACAAACTGTGTAGGAGTTGGCTCTATGCCTTGACCTAGTTTTAGGAAGGAGGATCTGGTGCGCAACTCATAGATCTCCTGTCCTCTGCAGAGTTAGGCTCTATGGATTTATGCACAGGAGAAGATGAATGTAAGAAGATTGGAGACTAATAAAGAATAAGAAGAATAAGTTGGTGGATGTAGCCCCACACTGGGGTGAACCACGTATATCCTATGTCTTGATATGCTTCGTGCGATGTTGCTTATGTGGTTATGTGCTTAGTGTTGTTGATGCTATGTATAATGAATGCATTTGATATTGTATCTTAGTGCTTAATGATGTGAATGGATGTTAGATATGAGATATTTCCATGTGCTAAGTGATGGAAAGTACTGAATCTGTGTTGTTACTACATTGATCTATAATAAGGGTTTAACTGTGATGTGAATAAGGTTCAAGAACTAATGCATATTGTTGGCTAAGTTCCTGGTTAAGTATTGTAATCACATATCTGTGTCCCAACTCAGTTGTAGACACTTGAGTCCTACAACCCCCCTGCCTCTACCTTAGGTGAGACTTCACCTGCTTCGCAGGTGTTGCCCAAAGGGTCGGTAGTTAGGGTTTTGTTGGTGCGTTGTTGAAGCATTGAACCTTGGGTCTGCCCCTGTGCCAACAATGTTCCCTTCATCTTCTCCCCATTTCCTATTTGAGTGGGTGCACATATAGTTTCTACTTTTAGATATTTATTAACTCTCTTTAACTTCTCCTAGCCTAGTATTCTTTACTTCACACTTCTTTTTGAATTTGAATTTTTGTTCCTCTTTCTTCTCCTTGATTTTCAGGTGCACTAGCAATTAGTTTTTAGTTAACTAGAATTACTTTATTTTTATTTCATTCACACTACTAAAATGCATTTATTTCTCAATGACTTTCAATTAACTAATTCATTTCTCTTTATTATGAGATATTCAATAATCTATATGCTCAATCATACTCCTATCCATTTAATTAAATTCTCTTTTTGTGTTATAATGCTTAAACTATATGGTTATTATTCATATATTAAATAAAATATGTGTGCTAAGGGAATCATATTTTCTATGCTTTAACCAATCTTCTTCCATTGTACACTTGACAATCCATAAGTGATACCAAGAGTGTCATGCTTATGCATTCCCTTTAAGATTTACCTTTCACTAAGTAACAATGGTGTCATGTTTTTAGATGCCCTTCAATCATCAAATTTTCTTGGTGGGAGGAATGGTACAACTATTAACTCAACATTTGTCACCTTTGTTGAGAAACTAATTTTCATTGAGGAATAAGGATATCTCCTTATTGTGCACCTATCAACTAGACCTTTTGAGCTATCGAATTGGTGGCTTACCCTTATGACAATGTGCAATGTCTAGGTAAAAGCATCATTATATTTTCAACCCAGGCCATGAAAAATGAAATTTAGTAGGTGGAAACAAGAAAGTTGGTCGTCCTCTCCTAATGGCACCTTATACACTTCATTACAAACCCATTATATCAATATGTGGATCGATAGGAAATCATGTTCTATGTTCCTGCACATGCTACGATCGATGCATCAAATAGTTCCATAATCAAAATCAAAGCACAAAATTAACCATAAAAAGTATGATAATACCTTGACTCAATATAGAGTCCAATATAATGTTGACACAATCTCACGTCAATATACATATATGGTTTCCTGCCACACTAACCATCAATAAAATTTCCAAGTTAATGTATCCAACATTTTCGTTTCAAAGTTTCATAATCATATAAATCAACAATGTCATTTACATCATATCAGTTTATTTTAATCCATCCATGTTATCATGAAAACATTTAAATGAACTTGTTCCAAATCATCACTTTAATACAATTAGTTTCCATGAACAATGCAACTAATGAACACTAAAATAAAGTGAGCAAAGAGGGAAAACCTCATGGGAACCCCCCGCCCCCCACCCTTCAAAATACAATGTATCAAAAGAAGAGAAAGACAATTTCTAGACAACTGTGTCCTTCAGTCCAAGGAGACCCTGCAAATGTGGAAGCTTATGATCGATGAAGATTTTGTTGAAGAAGTGCGTATTTGATGAAGTACATCTGATGTATGTACGAATATGATGAAGTAGATCCACCAGTGAGATATCAACATATATCCAACTTCTCTTATTGTAAAGAAGAAAATCCAAATCCATGTGAAGTTTGTATGAAACTTTGAAAATCGCACGACCATTTCTGGAAAAAATATTGAAAATTTGTTGAATTTAAAATGATCATCAATTCACTTCCCAGACTTCATTTCGGATGATTTGTTTTTTGAAATTTGATATTTTTCCAAGAGGAATTCAAATATCCAATTTGTTTCTACAAATTATACTTATAAAATGTCATAATTGAATCTGATGTGCACGAACCCCTTTTTTGTCTCTTGAGATGCATGCATGGGAGTCTCTGCATGTGGCTCCTGGGATGCATGACTGACACATGAAAAGGTTTTTGCATGCAAATATTGATATGAATGGATTATATAGTTCATATGTGATTCAAAAAACATATATAAAATGGAGTATACATCATCTTCAATGAATGGAACAAAAAAAATTGCAGATACCTGTGTGGAAGGCTCTTCAAACTGAGAGGATTGATCTTCCAGTGGCTTTCTACTATCTCTATCTTGTCAAAAAATTTCATTCAATATTCCTTATTCCCAAATAAAACCTCCAATATGGTCCATAGTTTGTTTGGAGAGTCTTGTGATTCATCATATACTTGGTGGAGAATTTTAGGAGACACAAACTAGCAGATACATCCTATGGCCATATCTTGTCTATTGAGAAAGTCATTTTTCTCATCAGAGAAATCAGGATCTACTTCCATTGACATGGATATTTTGTATAAGCCTCTACTTCTGATAAGAATTAGAATATTTTGCTTCCAGTCCAAATAGTTATGAGGTGTGAGAAGCATCGTCGACGAGTAAAACATAGATTCCATCTTTCTTGTTGCTTTGTTTTGTCTTTGATACCTACAAAAGAGTGTTGGTGATGATCCTTGCTAGCATATTGTAGGATCTGATACCATGTATATTTTCTGAGATACCTGCACAAAATATCTGGCTAACAATCAAACGTACAGAACTTGCAAATGGTGTGAAGAGAAGACAAAAATGAAGGAAAGAGTGAATGAATTTATATTAACCGTATTCCACACTCAAAGAGTGAATAATTTACAATAGATACAGGCTACATGAGTAACTAATGTGCCATAGTAGTGATATAGAGAGATATAGACACTCACTGACATACGCTAGAGTGAAATTCCACCTAGTCCTGGTTAATTGATCCATGCAATCATCAGTTAACTAAGTCACACATGTGGAAGTGAGAGAAACACATGCAACTGTTGGTGATAAAAATGAGGTTTCCATGCATGAGTGATTTACACTAGTATAACTGAGTGTAACTGACACTAAACTGAACATGAACGCCTTATTTTGTAGGGTAATATTCTCTAGAGAGAATATTCTCATCTAAGGAAGCGTTATCAACATTGGAATATCAACTTTAGGAAAATAATTACATAGGTGAGTGTGTAATATATCCAACATTAATATCCCATGAATGCACATGCTATAAAATAGGTTCACTAAGTGAAGGAATCGTACATTTTCCTTATCTATATTACTTGCAAGGGATGTTCATTACTAGGCAATTTCAGTGTTGCAAATTTATGGTATTGTTCTGGCATTGTCATTGTTTACGATGTATGTTTGAATGATGGAAAAATGTGTTTTTGATGGCTATTTATGGTCTTCTTGTTTCATTTTTAGTTGCAATATTACTAACAATATAAGTTGTATATCCTTTTTTGAGTATTTTTTTTCTTTGACCTTAATATCCCTTATACTACTTTCTATCATTGATAGATGCCCATCTAGATTTGTTTCTCTTATTTTGTTAGTCACTATAATCCTTTAAAAAATACAAAATTTGTGTCTGGAATATATTTAATATATCATAACATTATCTCTCCATAGTTATTTGAAAACAAGACATGATATAGGGAAAAAACAACAAGTTGGATTTCAACAATAATACAATTTTGCATTAAAATCATTCCCTCTATAATATATGACAACATCATAAGTCAATAAGCATTTGAAAAGAGGATATTCTTTAATTTCATTTATTTTGGTAATGATATAGGGAAAAATCCAAAGTTGTGTTGATTTCAACAAAAATATAATTCAAAATGATTTGTTTTAATGCATTTATTTCCAAATTAAGCTATTCAATAAGAATGGAAAACATATAAGTTATATATAGAATGATTTATTTTTTAATCAATATTATTATAGATTTATGAATGACAATTTATGGGTGAATGAAAAATTCACGATTTCTATATAGTGTTTTAAGTTTTTTTATTCTAAAAACCATGAACACGCCAATTAATGATCATTTCAAAAGATGTTATCCTTTAATTGCATTGATTTAAGCGATGATAATATTAATAATAATCTATTTTTAAGGTCACAACCAAGCTAGACACCAATTGGTTTATGAGACCCCCTTATTTGTGGGACAAGGGACCCCCTCTGCGCAACGGGTTGACTACTAAATTCTATGGAGGTATACATACCCTACCCTATTGTAGGATATTTTCACCATGCAGGAGATACCTCCCTTAGGCTCTTCCTAGACCTAAGACAAAATAGAGATGTAAATGATATATTTTCTTACATCTACTTCATACATGAAAATGATTTAAAAATTGATGGAATAGAAGGCTTATCCGATGATCCAATGACTGTCCCTTCATGCTCCTTAGTTGCTAGCTTCCACAAAGATACCCTTCTCTCTTACCAGCTTAGATTTGCACACATAGAGACACAAAAACCTTTCACAAGATCAAACTAATCATGTATCAATTCGTGATCGATCTAATAATGTATCATAACACATGAAAACATTAATTCTCCACAAGGAAATATAAAAATTAAATACACATCCAAGTAGAGGGAAACATCTTGTACAAATTTTATTTATAAACCAAATGGATTACACCTTACAAAGAAGTTGATGAAGTTCTTTGCCAAATTCCTTTCCCAAGCTCTGTAATCAAACAAATAGAATAAGTTTGATTTCCGATTTCTCCTCCCTTATCCCATGAGAGATCCTCATTATTTATAGGATAGTAGAGATGATATCAAAGGGTAGTTTGGATAAGTTGATGCAGTTCTTTGCCAAATTCCTTTCCCAAGCTCTGTAATCAAAAAAATGGAATAAGTTTGATTTCTGATTTCTCCTCCCTTTTCCCATGAGAGATCCTCATTATTTATAGGATAGTAGAGATGATATCAAAGGGTAGTTTGGATAATATCTCCATGCCCAATATGAAAATATTCTCAAGGTCGAACCATGGAACACCCCAGGTTTTGAACCCCCATTTTAAATAATGTATTGTTACAATGATGAGAGGCCAGGGTGCCCAAAAAAATATTAAAAGTGAAGTGTGCCCAAGACTTGTAATGTTTTCTATCATTATTAATAATAAATACATTCCTAGCTGCTAGACGAACAAAGACTAGAGTTATAGGGGGATATGATTCCACAAGAGAGGGGGGTTGAGGGGCTAAGTGTTTATTCCTATGTTAATTACCCTTTTTGCTTAAGGGAGGGGATTGGTTACATGAGCTTCTTGGGGAAGGCCAAGAGGTTCTTGAATCCCCATGAAGTTACTTAAACCCGCATCTGGTCTGATGGGGGGGTTCGACTGATGGCTTGTTCTTTGATTTCCTATACGTTCATTCATTTCCCTCATGCACTTTCATGCACTCACTCACCCATTCAATGATCCATCCTCATCCGTGTCTTGGATTGGGAAAGGGAACCGAACTGATAAAGATTAGCCACAATATAGTTGGTTGTAGTGGTCGCTAGTGTGATCCGGCCGTGATTTGAGGCATGCATGTCTGATATGCGTTGGCCTGTGTCCAACGTTGCTCATAGATGCGAGCGATGAGAGTTCCAACATTGCGATTTTGGACCAATTGCACTGGAGCCTGAATAAGGAGAAGGAATTCCTGAGGGATTGCATGGCAGGGAAGGGTGGAGGTTCATTTTCTCAGGTGGTGCAAGATCGGTAGAAGAGAGCTGGCTACTTGGATTGTTGTGAGAGCTGGGAAGCCTGTGAGAGCTTGGGTGCTGACTGGTTTGGGAAGCCAATGAACACTCTAGAACCGTCCTTGTGGATTCATAGCCCTAGCTCGGGGGTGACATTGTTGTTGAGATTTGGAACAATAGTGTCTACGGTTGGGTGGAACGTCCTTGGTTTTCAACCAGTTCGTGTCATATTTCATAAAGATAAGTGATCTATGTTATGGTATCATTTGCATGTATATGAATGTATTTTCGTGGTATATTTAATTATCATTTAATTGAATCTTTAGACTATGCATGATTGTTGAATATTGTTGTGCATGTCGTTAAAGTGTTTCCTTTTATGCATCCTTAAATTTTAAAAAGGTATCGGTAAGAGAAAGAAGTCCAATGGCGGGCTTGAAGGCAGCGTACCTCGACCTGTGGGTGGCTGGGTATATTAAAGTTTGGTATCAGAGCTTCTGGTTGAAACACCCGACCGGTATGGGTTGGGTCTGTTGGTCAAGGTCTCATGGTCGAGATTGAACTTTGACCGCAAAGTTGAAAATCTCAGGAGGAATGGCATTGCAGAATCTATGCAGGAGTTAGATTGTCAGAGATCTGTTGTAAGGGGTTCGAAGGATCATGACCGTCCCCCTTTGAATTTGAGAGCAATATCCACTGTAGGATTAGGAGATATCTGAGATCATTGGATCGAAGGACATGTGAACACACTACTACATATGGATGGATTATTCCACAAAATGTTTCCATGTTTCAATTTTTTTCATGTGTTTTGTTTTAAATAGGGTGGGATTTTCATCGATATTGCCACAAACGTTCGTCGATATAGCCACATATAGGTTTTTTAAACTTGGTCGGTATTTTCATCCCTATTGCCATGAAATTTCATCACTATTGCCACAAAATTTTTGCCTATCTCATTGGTCGTTGTTAACGGCTAGTTCACTAGTTGATCTATATATACCTGACTTTAAGAGACTTTGCGACACAATTGCTTTAGTTGCGACAATGTTCGTGGCTTTTGTTTGAGCTGTTTATTTTTTCCGTCACCCACTGGTTGAACAAATCCAATTCTCAATCTACATAGCTTGGATTTTGAACTTGCAAGGTTAGTATGTTTTTTTTATTGATGTACTCATTTAACTTGTAAATTTTTGTTCAAATGTCGAAATTTCATGTAGATTGTTTTTTCATTGATAATATATTATATGTGTAGTACCATATTTCATGTGTTTGGTTTTTGGATCTAGTTAGTATATTCTATGGAAAAGGGTATGTGGATTCCATAATATTCTAGGTTTATGGAATTCACATACCCTTTTTCCTTCAATTGTATCTATAATGTCTCTCTCTTTTCATTGATAAAGATGTGGAAGTGATCTTGAAAATCAACCCTGGTCGGTGAAATGATAGTAATTGATTGTCATTTTCTTCTCTCTTTTATTTTTAAGAACTAACAAAAAAACACCAACAAAGCTTGATTGAAGCTTTGATACCACTTGTTACATCCCTAGTACCCAAAATGGGATCACACTTGCATAAATTGAAAATAATATAACAATGACAATAATGGTTGGGATACTTGCAGCACACCTAATGGTTGGCTAGCACTTACTAATTCAATTAAATGAAGGAAGAAATCTCCATGAATAAAATCTTGAAGTTGATTGTTATATTTATAAATGATAAGTTATGGTATATATAAGATAGGGAGGAAACTCATGTTTATAACAATAAGATACATAAACACTAACCCTAAAATTGTGTTAGGTATATATCTCGTTATTATATAAAGGAAACATTTGTAAACATATGACCTTATTATAAAGATGTTATATAGGTCATGATTAGGCACATAACAATCGCTTTTAACTAACCACCTTCAACCATCTTAGCTTATGTTTATCCACCTTTAACTTTCTTGGCTTATGACTAAGCACCTTTAACAAATGAACTTATGATTATATACCATACTCTTCCAATATACATAAAGTCTATTTGATTCAACTTTCTCAATAAAATCCACATACCCTTTTCTTATATGTGATGTTGTTTCTCTCAATTTTTTATAATCACACACAATTCTAGATGTAATGATTAAATCTAGTTTGTAGTTGATGTAACTTGTTTATAAACTATTAATAAGGAGTATCTAAAATATAAAAAAATCATGACGAAATCTACGATAACATGATGAAATATACTAGTCAGACAATGAAAAATGAGAACATGCCAAAGTGTCTTAGAAAATAAAATTGTGACCACTGTAAGTAGCATAAAATTGTGACCATCGTATGTAAATGAAAATCAACACATCATAATTTAAACCAACCCAAACCGATTGTGGATGACAAGTGGTTGACATTTTTGTTTTAGTGGTGAATTTCAAAGATTGACATTTTGTCTACAAAACAACTTAGAGGCTAGTGTATGGTGTTGAGTGATTCAAGTTTGATAAAATTTGACCACTTTCGTTAAATGGTGTGTAATTATTTTCCATGGTGATTCAGTACACACTACTCTAAAGTACAAATTGAAGCACGTCGATCTTAATAGTTAATCGATAATAATAAAAAAAGCATGTCAAAATGTCTTAGAAGAAATAATTGTGAGGATTGTAGGTCACTGTAAATAAACATATCATAATCGAAAGGAGTAGCTAAAATATCATGGAGTAACTAAAATATAAAAAATTGACAAGTTGTTTTTTAGTATGGTGTAGGTAAGACAATTACTTGTCAGGACAAGGATTTTTCACTATGAACGAAAATGACAGGAAGATTGCTCGGTTAAGAGCGGAATTAGAGGCGAGGGGCGATGGAAAATGTTATTTCTCTTGATATGATTCCAGAGGCTTGCAAAGAAAAAGACTTTTAATAACAACAACTGAAATAGATTGTAGGGAGAAGGGGCATGCCAAAGGGCGTTATGAATATCGTCCCTTGGTAAGAGGATTCAATATTTAATGTATTCTCTATAATAATCATCATGTCATGAATTTTAGTAATATTTCTTATCGAGATTTTTATATTTTCTATACACATTAACTTTTCTACATTGTTTTTGAATATATAGATGATTCCCCCAAAATGTTGACTTCTAGAGAGTTATTTTCCAAGTACTAGTAGAAATAATCCTTTACAGGGTGATGAACTTCGAGATCAAAATATTGAAGCTGTTGATAAAGTTATTAATGATGATATGGATGGAGATAACATTAGTGATTCAAATCAGGAAGATGATATACATAGATTGATCCAAGACACATTTGCTCCAATGGATGAGGACAACCAGGATGATAGTCATGATGTTGATCCTCTACTCGAGAATTCACGTCAACCTCTTTATGAAGGCTCAACAACAAATATTTTATATGTTATATTGTTGTTGGTGAACCTGAAGGTTTTGAATGGTTTATCAAACACATGCCTAACACAGATACTAAGGTATTTAATTTGTTAATTATTTATGCCTGCATGTTCACAAATACTTAAAAGGTTCATTTTTTTCCTATATTGTTATTGTTTTCTAATTCATAATTTAGTATATTGGTATGCATTTTTTGGAAACAAACAATAATTATTTGTTTTTTGTTATAGTATGTTCTACCTTTATCTCTCCCATACGACTTTGAAAACAACATAAAACAAATTATTTATGTACTTGGTAAATACATGAGTTAACTATTGTTTTATAAGGAAAATGTACTTCTTATGTGATTTGTAGTGGAACTTATTGACATATTATGTTTTATCTGAAAATTTATGTGCCTCTCATTTGGTATCTCAACTCCATCAACAAATTTGAAGGGGAGGTCTTATTGGGGAAAGATAACATGAGGATTGTGAAAGGTAATTATTGGATGTTGACATAGATTTAATATATTACACATTTATTAAATTATTCCTTTATTAACAATAGCTAATTAATGATATTAAATTTTTATGCTATCATATAGTTGCTCGAGAGTGGGATGCTTTACATTTAAACATTGCAAACAACCTTGATTGGATGGAACATTGGATAGAATATACTGAAGAATACTTCGGTAGGTTATCATGGGAAGGGATGAGTAATATGATTAAAAAAATGCATCATAATCAATATCAATTTCCTGATCTTACATCAAGGGAAGTTTATTTAGCCTTTGGTTTAAAAGATAAACATGCAAGTAAAAAATTTTACCCACATTTTCCTAGTTTTTACCCAATTTTTCAATGTATTTGGTTTATTTAATTTTTGAAATATATATTTACTAACTCCTATATGAGGTTTATTAATTGGAAATGTATTTTTTACTTGTTTTCCATGTTGCAGTTGAAACATTACAAGGCTATGTGGTGTAATGGTCGTAAATTTCATATCAAAATGTTGGATGATAAGATGAAAACCTCAGATTGTGGGATAACTGCAGTGTTTAAGGTCATGAACATTTCCTCTAGAAGTGACATAAATCCAGAAGAAACTGAGAATAGGTAGTATGGGCATTTGGAGGATATAATTGAGTGTGATTTTAATTCCTTTAACATAGTTTTGTTTGAGGTTAAATGGTACATGCTATAGATGCATGAACGTGATCCTGAAAGAACTGTTATTGAGCATGATAATGGTTTTACCATGGTTAATACAAGGGCATTTGAACTGGGTACATATCCTTTTGTTCTTCCAAGTCAATGTGAGCAAATATTTTACTCAGAGGTACCTGGTAAAGTAGGTTGGTCATACGTTGTTAGATATGATCCAAGATGACGACCAGTAAAGTATAATCATGTAGAAAAGGATGAAGATAATAATGAGGAAGAAGATTATGATTATGTAGATCATGAGCGGGAGGATCTTATAGTTGATTTGTCAGACGAAGAAGTTGATCATCCAAATGTAGGAGACGATGATCTCATTGACGACATTGATAACTATATTAGCAAAAATGACGTTGATGATGATGCTAATATGAGTGAGCCTTTCACCAATATCGATTATGAACCAGATCCTGATACAGATGTTGAGCTAGATGAAGAAGAAGATGACTGATATTTAATTTTTGAAAAGAAGAGGTATGTTTTTATATCTTTTATATGATCTTTATATGTTTTTATTTTGTATAATATAGTATATGATACATGTTCTTTAGAATTTCATATTAGGTAATAT
>ML784142.1:1264143-1278576 GCA_009831015.1 Picea engelmannii | reverse complement strand
AGAGTGATGTGAGGGGGGGGGGGGCATAATTAGAGCTTCCACCTTCACGTGGTTGCCCCTGTTTAGTAGAGAATGAAATATTATCGAAACCAAGAAGAGATATGCACGACTGCGCCTAATCATACCAACAATGCGCCTAATTGAAAGTTTCCCCTAGTCTTAGTCATCACCCATTATGACACTTGTCACCCAATGATCATTAGATCATAAGGTTGGAGGCATATGGGCATTGGAATCATGAGGCTTTATAACCCTACAATAACAAGAGACATTAATTGAACTTTGATTAGATTGAAAGGTGCGTGCAATTGAAAATACTAACAACCCAAAACTAAAAGGGATCAATACACATACTGTCAATGACTGGTGATCTAGCCGTGGTGTGTAGGAAGAGGCATAACACCTTCAAAATTATCATTCTCCAAATATCTTATACAAATTTTACAAGGAAATTGTATTAGGACTAGACATGGGAAACAATGACCTGTGAATGGGGCCAACATTAAAAGTTTTTCAAACTGTTTATGTATGCATTGAAATTTGATGTGGATATACTATTCACATGCCTTAATGATATGGGAGGGTTTCTGGACTCAAATTTGACTCACACACCCACTTTTTTCCATCATCAATTCATTATGTAAACCATAAACCGTAATTTAGTGGAGTCATCGATTTGTTGGGTTTTACTGTTCCCAGTGAATGGATGCATTGTTGTTGACATGGAATTGGACAACACATGTTCAACTTCTTAATTTTGTTTCTTCACTTGATGTGGTCCTGGTCATTCCTAGCCTTGAATTGAAAGTTTCCCCTAGTCTTATTCATCACCCTTCAATGTGAAGTTACCTCTAATCTAATTAACTACCACACAATCAAGTGAATAACAATTACCCTATTGCAGTGACATGAAAAAAGTGAAAGAGGGGAAAAAGAGAAATTATACATGCACTTACCATCTTAAAGGTGTCATCTTGTTGGAGATAAAATGGTGTTGATGATCATTTGCAATGTTGTTTTTGGGAAATACTCATTAGAATCATCTTCATCATTAGTAGAAGGATGATTAGGATGATTTCATTGATAAAAATAATATTGACATTTTTAGTGATGTGGAGCATAATGTGCATTAATTTTTTTTTACATAACAATTACAATAATATACGCATATAATGGAAACTAATGTTAAAATATATGGAAGAATTTTTTTACATGGAAACATTATTTGTGATTTTTTTTTTTTTACCAAAACAAATTATTTTTCTTCATTGCTACCATCATCACCCTTTCCATCAACATATTCCCCATTATAATTAGATTCATTGTTTCCTTCAATTTTATCTTTGTCATTATGTCAATCACCATTAATGAATACTTAATGGATCCAATGTTGAAACTTAGAGTAGTAGAATGATATTATCTTTAGTGAAGATTTGATATAGATGCAATGCATCACCTCCTTTCACCATTATCTGCACAAAATGGGATTTCATTAAACATTATAACATTCAACACTAAACATACCTTATAAAAAAAAAAAAACCCTTTCTCACCCATCTTTCATCCATCTTACTTATTAAAGAAACAAATATTTGATGGATTATTTAGTGAACTCAAACCTCTCTTAATAGATCCCTAGATTTTTTAATGACATTTGTGAAGATTTACAAGGAAACATGAACCCAAGGGTTACCAAAAAATGGCAAGAATGTTTGCAAGGAATTGAGTCAATGATTTATGTACCATGCCTTTATTAAACTTGAAATGAAAATCTATATGCATTGCTCATTATTCCTTCAAAAAAAAACTTTTTGAGAGTAAAGTTGGGACCCCGCCCATTGTTTCACATGACCATTGCTGTGTGCGGCCATATTTGGGAGCCCACCCATTGTTGCATACTACCATAGTTGGGAGTCATAGTGTGTTAGGAGGAGCCCTCCCATTGTTGTCATCGATTTGGAGATCACTGTGCACACAACCAAGGGGAGCATGCGACCAAGGAGATCGTTATGAAGGGAGGAGGAACACGAAGGGAACATGGAGGGAACACTGTGTAGGGAACACGAAGAGCACACTGTGCAGGGAGGAGAGGTCACACATAAGGAACATGGAGGGAACTGATTCGAGGGAACACAAAGGAGATACACTACGAGGGCACTGAGTCGAGGGCACACGGAATGGTGAGTATCTCTATTCCCTTATATTTTTGTGTGATTGGAGTAGGATAAAAAGGTATGCAATATTGAGATTCAAACACATGCCCTAAAGCCTTTTTTTTCTTTTCACAACAACCTATTGAGTGCTAGTCGAACATAGACAATCAACTCAAGGCTTTTGGAACCTGAATTTACTCATGAAGTTGAGAAGCAAGGGCTCAACTTGTGGCCACATAGTATTTTAATACACCTTGACAACACAAATCATGAACTACCAAGGAAAGAAGGGTAAATGAAGAGAGTGAGCGACATTTATACAATGGCAACTTCGAATGATCAACACTTCTTTCAAGAGCTCGGGTCATTAAATATATAATGAAATGAGGTCAGGGGCATCAAGGAATAGATCAATTCTTCAATGGAGATTCCAAATATAACTTTCAGATCTAAGAGGCCATGGCCATTGCAATATACAATATGAACTCCAATATGCAACCATAGTACAAAACATACAGTAAAACTCAGAAATTTGAAATAGGTATGGCTTTTGGAACATTGGGAATGAAATATTCACGAATAATGCATCGTGCATGAGGTTGAAGGCCTTTGTTTTCCTAAGGGGAATTAAACCATTGAGTTACAAGATCAGAACAGTGACATAAATGAACTACTCATAAAAAAAACACAATCCAACCGGGCTTGTGCAAATGGTAAGGAGGGAAATGCATGGGAGAAAAGAGATTGAAGCTCAAAACTCTATAAACACAACAACCATGTCACTTATGTAATTATGCAACTATATGCAGCTTATGCAACTATGAAGCTATATTGCAACAATGCAACTTATGCAACTATGCAACAATGCAACTTATGCAACTATATGCAGCTATATGACAATTTCGTATGCAACTATATGCAAATATGAAACTATATGCAACTATACAACTATATGCAAAAATGAAACTTATGCAACTATATGCAACTTATCGCCGGACTTGTGCAAATATAAATGAACTATAAATGAACTACTCATCACAAAGACACAATCCAACTGGGCTTGTGGAAATGGTAAGGATGGAAATGCATGGGAGAAAATATTGAAGCTCAAAACTCTATAAACACAAAAACCCTGTCACTTATGCAACTATGCAACTATGCAACTATATGTAACTTATGCAACTATGCAACTATATTGCAACAATGCAACTTATGCAACTATGCAACAATGCAACTTATGCAACTATGAAACTATATGCAACTATATGCAACTTATGCAACTATGCAACTTATGCAACTATGCAACTATATGCAACTTATGCAACTATATGCAATTATATGAAAATTTCATATGAAACTATATGCAGCTATATGCAACTTTATGAAAAAATGCAACTTATGCAACTATATGCAACTTATCGTCAGACTTGTGCAAATATAAATGAACTATAAACGAACTACTCATCACAAAGACACAATCCAACTAGGTTTGGGAAAATAGTAAGGAGGGAAATGCATGGGATAAAAGAGATTGTAGCTCAAAACTCTATAAACACAACAACCTTGTCACTTATGAAACTATGCAACTATATGCAACTTATGCAACTATATGCAACTATATGACAATTTCATATGCAACTATATGCAACTACATGCAACTATGCAACTATATGCAAAAATGCAACTTATGCAACTATATGCAACTTATGAAACTATATGCAACTATATGGAACTTTATGCAACTATATTGCAACTTATGCAACTATATGTGCAACTATATGAAACTATATGCAAATATGCAACTTATCCAACTATATGCAACTATGCAACTATATGCAACTTTATTCAACAATGCAACTTATGCAACTATATTGCAACAATTTCGTATGCAACTATATTGCAACAATTTCGTATGCAACTATATGCAACTAGGAAACTCTATGAAACAATGCAACTTATCATGTTTTTTAGTGACTATATGCAATTATATGCACCTATATTGCAACTATATTGCAACTATATGCAACTTATGCAACTATATGCAACTATATTGCAACAATTTTATATGCAACTATATGCAAATATGCAACTATATGCAACAATGCAACTTATCATGTTTTTTAGTGACAATATGCAACTATATGCAAGTTTATGCAACAATGAAGCTTATGCAACTATATGAAACTATATGCAACTTTATGCAACAATGCAACTTATGCAATTTTATTGCAACTATATGCAACTATAAAACTGTGTTGGTACCACAGACGTATATTGGCACGATAACTTATCTTCTTGTTTTAACGAGTGTAGGTACCACCAAATAGGTATCTGTCGGATCTATCTTCCTCGAGTGATGATAAAGATATACTAAGAGAGGTTGAAAGTGAGACGTGTTGTACTAGATCTACTGGTTCTAGATCAACTAGATCTGAAAAGATAAGGAAAATATTTCATATACGCATGCAATTTTTTATTTCCAATGGAGGGTCATGTAATTATAATGTTGAGAGCATAGGTGACATTGAGTTTCCCTTGAGGTAGAAACATCTAGTGCAATGATGGGCACCTAAGGAGCTACCTGAAGTGGACATAGATTTCTTCATCTATGGGAGGATGTATCGCATTTCTCCTTCGTCCTTACATGGATTGGGGTTATTTTCCATGGATGGCATAAAGGTCGGCTATGGAACTGTAACTGAATTGATGGAGTATGTTAGACCATTATACAAATAAAATCGTTGGTTGATGTTGGTCCGATATACACGAAGTATGCGAAGATACAAAGTTGCCACAAATTATATACAACTTGTAGATAACAATAAAAATAAAGGGGTAACTATGTATATTGATGGAAGGCTAAAAGCTACTGGAAACATTGCGGGCTTTATAAATAGTACACGGCCAGTGGAAAAAAACTAAGAAACTGAATTGCATATTTGAGGGACATGAAGGAAATCGTATATTTGTATGTGCAACAAAAACAATAGTTCAAGGTGAAGAGTTGTTGATCGATTACAACTTAAATCGAATAGATGGGGGGGGGTGTGGCTATGGTGGTAAATATATTACATACCATTCAACTCAACCTTTGATAAATCATTGTTACAATTTATCGCTGCAATATTTCAATTTTTTACTGTAGATATTTCATTTTTCATTATTTATTTTCTGATATTACTTCAATATTTCATTTTTTAACGTTGCAATTACAATTCATAACTCTTGTTGATTAATTTATTGTGTCAACATCTATCTAGGGTGACCGTGAGATATCACAGGCTACATCTGTCCAAGGTGACCATGGAAAGGTACCCACTGTGCCTCAGTAGGTAAATGTTAAACACAGTAACAACTTATGACTACAACAACTAAATTTCAGAAATTTCATTATTTTTTTTTCTGATATTACTGCAATATTCCATTTTTTTAATGTTACAGGTGAATTTCATAACTTTTGTTGATTGATTTATGGTGTCAACTTCTATTTAGGGTAACCATGGCAGAAAATCACCCGCTACATCTGTCCAGGGTGACCGTGGAAAGGCACCTATTGTGCCTCACCAGGTAAATGTTAAATACAGTAACAACTTATGACTACTACAACAACTAAATTTCTGAAATTTCATTAATTTTTTTCCGATATTACTGTAATATTTCATTTTTTTAATGTTACAGGTGAATTTCATAACTTTTGTTGATTGATTTATTGTGTCAACATCTATCCAGGGTGACCATGGCAAAAAATCACCCGCTACATCTGTCCAGGGAGACCGTGGAAAGGCACCTGTTGTGCCTCACTAGGTAAATGTTAAATACAATAACAACTTATGACTACAACAACTAAATTTCTGAAATTTCATTATTTTTTTTTTGATATTACTCCAATATTTCATTTTTAAAATGTTACAGGTGAATTTCATAACTTTTGTTGATTGATTTATTGTGTCAACTTTTCTCCAGGGTGACCTTGTCCGAAAATCACCCACTACATCTATTTAGGGTGATCGTGTGTTGGCCTTTGACCAAGTTTTGAGGAACACTTGGTCATATTTGACCATTTTTGGACTTCGACAGTCTGTCAAAGATCGAGCGTCAGGCAAAGAAGAGATCATGGGCTCTCGGCCCACTTTTGGGGACCTTTTAGGGTTTTGGGTTAATGTAATGGGAAAGGGATGTCGGCCCATGAGTTTACCCATGTTTTAGGCCTATTTTGTAAAGTATAAATAAGTAGCTAAGCAATGTAAGAGAGGGAAAAAAGAAGAGAAGCTAAGTGCTAGTAAAGGCTTTGTGTATATTATGTGACTAACTTGCATAACTGAGTGCACGTGTTGTAAGTGTTGAGTGCATGGATTGTAAGAAGGCTCTGTGCTATATCTACTCGGGGAAGGAGGATCTGGCAAGGTGCGCACAGATCTCCTGTCCTATGCGGAGTACAAGTGTGAAATCTGTGTTGTAACCTGATTGACCAAAGCTAATAAAGAAGAAGACAACTTTGTGGATGTAGCCCCAGGGTGCGGGTGAACCACGGTAAATCTGTGTGTTATGCTTGGTGCTTCGACCTAATGTGTTGGTTTCTTTCCATGTCTTATTCTTTGATATTATTAGTCTATGTGCTTTGCTATGATACTCTTAGATAGATCCACTTTGCTTTGTGCTTATTAGATGTATGGGTGTAGATCTGACATATATGAAAGTGCTGAGTGCTAAACCTATTTTTTTGTTGCTAAGTGCTAACTTAACCTAGATCCAAGTGAATGTTGCGGTGGTCTGTGCCATCTGCGGAGTGCCTTGAGGGTTAAATACTGATGAATGATCTTTGCTAAAGTACTTGATAAGAGTAAGAATCACATATCAGTGTCCCAGATAAGGTTGCAGACACTTGAGTCTTGCAACCACCCCTGCCTCTACCTTGAGTGAGACTTCATCTGGTTCGCAGGTGTTGCCGAAAAGGCTGGTAGTTAGGGTTTTGTTGGTGCATTTTTGAAGCGTTGAACCCTGGGTTTTCCCCTGTGCCAACAAATGGTTCCGTTGCTGGGACATGAAACTGTGATTGTTGGGAACTGAGGAAGAAGAAACTTTGTGCAAAAGGAAGCTCTGTGCGTAGATCTTTCACCCCAGTGCACACCTTTTTACTCGACCTGTGAAGATTTGTGCCAGGAATAAGGTCAGATATGAAGAAAGGAAGATTAGATCTGAAGAAAAGAAACGAGATTTGACCGCTCTGTGCTCTAAGAAAAGTAAAATCGGAAATTTTTGAAAGAAAGAAGTTAGATCTGTAGAAAAGAGGTAAGATATATAAGCTTTGTTCTCTAATAAAGGTAAGAATAGTCAAAAGTTCTTAGATCTGGAAGATTTTTTCTCTGTAGAAGTAAGATAAGTGAAATTGTTTTTGTTTCTAGAGCATAGATCTAGGTATGTTTGATAGATTTCGTCCTAGCTTAAAAACTAGGTCATTAATAAATGATAGGAAGTTTGATATGAATAGATATGATAAATATAATAATAGATATGTTATACCTACGTATCACAAGAATGCTTGGACTAACAAGTGGATGTAGGATCCTAGAAAGAAATTTTTGCAGGCTAGCCACTATGATCCTAGTACGCAGTACAAGAAGAGTTGGGGATCATTGAAGAGAAAGAGAGGATTAACTCTTTGTTATAGTTACAGAAGACCAGGACATCTTGCTAAAGAATGCCCTGGGAGAAAACCTAATTGTATTTGTTGCAAAGATTTGGACCATGACGTCTTGGATTTCCCTAGAATGATCGCTAAGTTGGAAAGGCTGAATCTGAATCAAGAAGACCAGAAGACAAATCCAGAAAAGGAAGAAAACTAGCAAGAATCAGAGAAAATATTAATATGGATAAAAGAAACCTTGAAGGAACATAAAGATGTTTGATTACCAGAGATCTTCAAATAAAAGGATCAAGTCAAAGAAAGAATAGGGGACTTTGACATTGACTGTATTCTTGATGAAGAAACACAAGTGAACATTATGCTAGAAAGAACTTGGGAAGCTATAGGAAATCCTGCCTTGATCCCTTCCCTAGGAGGAACAAGTTTATTCAAAGGAAAGCTAGTAAACCTATGTGGAAGGCTCACCCGGATACCTATGACTGTTAATGGAACTTCAACAGAGGAAGACTTTGAAATTATTAAATTTATTGATTGAAATTATTAAATTTATTGAAGATAGCACCCCGTTTACCATGCTCATAGGAAAACCTTGGATTGATATAGAACAAGCTAGACGAAAAGAGGAAGAAGAAGTTTTCGAACAAAAGAAGAAAGAGTTAAAAGACTTTATGACTAGAAGGGTCGCGCACTTGATTGAAGAATAGAGGAGTCGATCACAGATATTTAATACTAGCAACCTTGATGTTGAGGCTAAGAGAACACTAGAGGATCCACAGAAGATTGAGTTACCTATTTTCGATACATAATAAGTATTACCCATAAACCCTAGGAAAGAATTTCAACAGTGCGAAGAAACTAAGACCACAAAAGGTAAGCATCAGAATGGTAAAATCATTACTGAGACAAATCTCACTGGGAAGAAGGATAGAAAGTTAAGAAAGAAAAGGGCTAATACTGTAAGGTTACAAGAGGTTCTACAGAATACTTCGCAGAAAGAAAAATTGCAGAATTTGAGCTTCGCCGAGATATCAGAACAATGACATAGAGTACTTCACCATGACGAAGCAATATAGCCATTGGGGACGATATATCCATTCGACTTCCACTCCAAATAGGAAGAAATCAATAAAGGTTCATCATCCAACCGTTGAAAAATGCCATAACGGGTTGAACAGGAGTTAATGAATGATCATACTCGTTGCAAGCAGACCATTGCTAAGTTTCCCTACTTAGTCCATCGTTCCATGCACCGAGAATACTTTTTTCTAAGTGAGAATTTGAGCACGAAACTTGAGATTAATTCACCCTGAGATCATTTCCTTGTCCCATATTATTCATTGTAGTCCCTGAACTTTTTTCGTACTCGAGCTAGCTGACCCAAGCTTGTATGCCGGACGAGCTCAGCGCTGCTGAGAAAGAAGTTGAAGAAGTTTTAATTGAATTAATGACTGAGAGATTCATGTCGGAGTGAGGAGTGTCTACAGGTTTATATGAATCATCCTCGGGATCATTTCCATATTCCCCCTCCACTGCTAGAGCAAGGAGCAATTGCTAGCAGAGCAACTTTACGTTCAGAAATGAGTTCACAAAGAACTTTGCTCTGTGACAGTCATTGAAGTGAAGATTGAAGAATGTGTCCCTCAGCAGGTGACACAACTTGAAGAAGTAATCCAACAAATTCAGCAGTGCATCACATATATGGAGCTTCGTACCATGCCTAAGACTCCCCAAGAAGTCAGATATCTAAGGGAGGCAACTGCCCGTAACACAGTTGACAGGTTAAAAAACTTGGCTTTGGAATGTAAGCAGTTGAGCACTAGAAGCACCCGGACTTATGAGAACCTCACAGAGAACCCAGAATAGAAGATATTAGAGGCATAGCTCCAAGAAGAAAAGCAGAATGAAGATAAACTATAGGGGCAGCTAAAGGCCTTGATCCCAGTCGAAAGAATGAAGTGATTTCCAAAACAATGCACTGCCCAACAACAGGTACACATGCTGCAAAGTAAAGTGATGGAAGTCTCTCAATGATGTCAATGCCTCTAAGAGAAAGCATGCCAACTGTTCACTGAATTTGAGAGCCAACCAATCAAGATTGAACATGTTGTCATCACTGTAGAACAATGTATGGAAGGGCCAGTAAATGATGCAGTGATCCAGGAGTTCACTGAGCAAGAGGTTGTCGCAATGGAGTAGGTCGAAGTATCTCAGGCCAAGCTCGAGACATTCGAAGTGGATTTGATCAGATCAGAGTGACTTAGGATGAGTCACATGTGAGTGTTGGGGGCTTGTTGGCCCTTGACCAAGTTTTGAGGAACACTTGGTCATATTTGACCATTTTTGGACTTCGACAGTCTGTTAAATATGGAGCGCCAGGCGAAGCAGATATCACGGGATATCGACCCACTTTTGGGGACCTTTTAGGGTTTTAGGTTAATGTAATGGGAAAGGGATGTTGGACCATGGGTTTACCCATGTTTTAGGCCTATTTTGTAAAGTATAAATAAGTAGCTAAGTAATGTAAGAGAGGGAAAATAGAAGAGAAGTTAAGTGCTAGTAAAGGCTTTATATATATTATGTGACCGACTTGTAGAGTTGAGTGCACGAATTGTAAGAAGGCTTTGTGCTAGATCTACTTAGGGAAGGAGGATCGAGCGAGGTGTGTGCAGATCTCCTATCCTATGTGGAGTACAAGTGTGAGCTCTGTGCTGTAACCTGATTGACCAAAGCTAATAAAGAAGAAGAAGAATTTGTGGACGTAGACCCAGGGTGGGGTTGAACCATGGTAACTCTATGTGTTATGATTGGTGCTTCAACCTAATGTGTTGGTTTCTTTCCATGTGTTATTCTTTGATATGATTAGTCTATGTGATTTTCTATGATACTCTTAGATAGATCCACTTTTATTTGTGCTTCTTATATGTATGGGTGTAGATATGACATATATGAAAGTGTTGAGTACTAAACCTATTTTATTGTTGCTAAGTGCTAACTTAACCTAGATCCAAGTGAATTATGTGGTGCTCTATTCCATCTGTGGAGTTCCTTGAGGGTTAAATACTGATGAACGATATTTTCTAAAGTACTTTCTAAGAGTAAGAATCATAGATCGGTGTCCTAGCTAAGGTTGCAGACACCTGAGTCTTGCAACCACCCCTGCCTCTACCTTGGGTGAGACTTCATCTACTTCGCAGGTGTTGCCAAAAGGGTCGGTAGTTAGGGTTTTGTTGGTGCGTTGTTGAAGCATTGAACCCTAGGTTTTCCCCTGTGCCAACATCGTGGAAAGGAACCTGTTGTGTCTCAACAAGAAAATGTTAAATATAGTAATAAATTATGACTCAAATAACTAAATTTCTCAAATGTTAAAGTTCATCTCATTAATTTTATTCATCAATGTATTATGGCATGGTCAACGTGGGAAGGCTCCCATTGAGGATATTGATGAGGATGAAATCTTTTATTCCACTGACCTAATGACAACTATAATGAAGGCCTTGAAGAAGGCTAACATAGAATATCTAGGTTTTCTTAGCAAAAGACCCCTGACACAGGAGGACAAGTCAAGAATTGTAGAGGTATAAAATACAATAACTAATTTTGGTGTAAGTGGCATGTTCACATATTTTTATCAGCTTTGACAATTTCATAACCATTTTTTTCTTTTCTATTTTCTATATGATTTGATAAAGTAAAGTTTTCCATTTGTAGGAGCTTTTAAACCTCGTGCGTCGAGAACCTGTGGATCCTGCAACTTCTATAGGTAGAAGTGATGGCCCAATGCAAAACAAACATCGACATAGGAAAGTGAAAGTGAGGCTTTTTTAGCCTCTCGAGGTTCCCCTCGAATCCATTGATGAGTGCAATGATTTTGACCAGTATGACATGACGAAGCATGATGAGTCGTAGCCTAGGACTCCACATGACTCTAGAGAGGAACATACTGTAGATGGAGAGGAAACTATTATGCATGGAGCAGAACGAATTAGAAACACTAGTTCACTAGATGTCACCTTTCTAGTGGATGACACATGTGTTCCAATCAAGATTCAGAACATTGCAGGTAATTTTTAATTAATTGATTCATTTTTTCATGAAATTGAAATGGACATTTGTTGAGATTATTATAAATTAATGGATAACATGTTTATGCAAGAAACAATGCTTTTCTATAGAAACTTAAATGATAAAGCATTGGAGTTGTTTGGACCCACCATTCGCATAGGGTGGAATGGCCAAGATAGAAAAAAGAAAGATGATTTAATAGACCACATGGTATACTTTTTGGGAAACACTTTCAACAAGAAAGTGGTTACAAAGTTAGCCGGCGAGAATTTAAAATATACCAAGGCCCAGTATAGGGATAAATTGCAATTAGACCTCAAGCATGAATGCCCTCCCATGGTTCCAGAGAAAGAGTGGAAGGCCCTGATAGAGGATGCAAAGGAGAACTTGTTTAAAAAACAAGGAAGACATCCATGAGCTGGTCAAGCAAGGTACAACACATGTCATATTATCAGTGAAATATGATCATTTATGTTTTTCTTTCCTGTTTTAAGTAACAATTTCGATATCTATTTTTTTTCAAAAATTCCATATGTAGGCTACCAGACACCTCCAAAGAAATCAAGGCCAGAGTGGAAAAAAATGGGCAGCATAAACTAGGCTAGGGTGGCTATGGAAAACTAAAAGCCTCAATCGTAAGATTTAAATGATTAACTATGGTTAATATTTATTTAACAATAGTGAACAAATATATGTTTTTGTTATTGGTATTTTTAATGGTGTTATGCATTGCAGTTAAATATGTTTGACACTGCTGCCATCGAGGAGGACCTAAAGCATGGTTACAAGCACGATTTTAAAAGTGTGATTGAATATAGAAAAATCTTGGGCCAGACTCCTATATCCCCAGCCACTCAGGTAAATAAAATGAATAAGGAAACCGCAATAACATGCTTGTAAAGTCTATTCATATTTTATTATATCACCCTTAACTAAGTATTTATGTTTGTTTTCAAGAAACAATGCTACCACAACAATGAATCTAGCGGTATTCAATAGACACCACGTCATACACGGGTGCACATGTCCAATGATAGTGGGGAGCCGAGTACCCATTCCAATATGTATGCTTCATAATTATAAATATTTACTGTGATTGTAGATATTTATTTCGTGACTTATACTTATACATTATCTTCTCAAAATTGAAGAGCATGTAGCTCCAGAGGGTGAACTGCGAGAGGAACCAAGTGGACAAGAAATTAACGCACCAACTGTCACAGCTACACAGACAGGTAAAGAGAAATAGTGTAATGTTAATCAAAATAATGAATTAGTTATTTCAATTATATTTTAACATTTTGATATGATCATTTTCGTTATTGCAGTTCACGACCCTGCACAGATGCCTCGACACCCTTCTCAACAACATACCAGAAGTATGGTACATGAGTGCATGGAAACACAAACAATCGAAGGATAGGGCACATGAAATACAATGTCCTTGGATGATTATGATACCCCAATTGTCAATTTTATGAATGTAAGAAAACCTAAATCAAACAAAAATTAGATGTATAAATTCATGACTTGTATTTGGATGTTTATCATGTTTATATGTTTATATGTTCATATGTTTTTATGGATATCCTAGTTATGCATGAATGTCTATATGTTTTCTATATAAACAAAATCATTTGTTGGGTATGGGGAATTCAAAGCGATGTGAGGGGGGGAGGGGTCATATGAGCTTCCACCTTCACATGGTTGGCCTTGTTCAGTAGAGAATAACCTATTCTCGAAACAAAGAGAATCTCATTAAGGTATGCGACCACTTAAGTTTATTCTACATTATTTTACATAACTAAATGCATGTTTATTTGCTTATATATTATTTACTCATATAAATAATTTGTCTTTTATGATTCATGCAGGTCTTGGTGATGGAAATGAATCTCGTGGAAAACTCTTATCAAGTTGTATGGGCTAATGGATCTGGAGAAAGGACAATGATAAGGTAAGGTTTTTGACGTGTTTTTTAAAGAAGGCTTTATACTAGTAAAAGTTCACAATCCTCATGAAAGGATATAATTTCCTTTTTGGTAGACAAGCATCGGTATTTTTAACAAAGTATGAATCATAGACTATGGGAAAAAAAAATTGTATTCTTACATTAACCAATACAACTATAACATATTTTTAGTACAAATTCTTAACCACACACAGACACACACATATATGAACCCTAAGTAAACAAATGATAGAATATAAAGGGAGAATATGTACTGATAGGAGTGAATGAAGATAATAATATGAATAATGGAGTGGAGAGTGCACTCTAGCCTTGAATTGAATGATACTTGCATCCAACATGTCTCATTGTAATGTATGTTGTGATAGTTGTGTCTTCTCACTATAATGTGTGTTTCTATGTCCATCATGGGATTCCCAGAGCACCAAATATCATTCATGATCCAACACATAGTAGTCAAGAATCCCATCCATTGCTAATGTGTGCAAGTATCGTATGATTAACTAATAATTTGTATCCTTAATTATGAGCTATCAATATTTACTATCACCATATTCTTCTAGTGCATGTAGATTTATATTTGAAGTTGGAAATATTAGTGA
>ML784142.1:1248117-1264019 GCA_009831015.1 Picea engelmannii | reverse complement strand
GCTAATGTGTGCAAGTATCGTATGATTAACTAATAATTTGTATCCTTAATTATGAGCTATCAATATTTACTATCACCATATTCTTCTAGTGCATGTAGATTTATATTTGAAGTTGGAAATATTAGTGAAGAATTCAAGAACTAATTCCATGCAAAATATATCTACATTCAACACTTTATGAGCTATCCCAACATTGTTCCAATTGTGGATTTTCGAGAGGTGATTAGGTCCCACATTTTATTTACCTAGTTTAACCACCACTTCAAAATCAAACAATGAAAATAGTAGCAAACATCGATGGAATCAACCTTCCAACATTGTATTGTTAACCAAATACTTGACCACTAAATTATCAATGGAAAACTTGAAGGACTAGTCCAGAAGATAGTACTTGAACACTAAACATTAGTTGTCCCATTAAACACTAGTGGATCTTTAATATCTACATGAATCCACTTAATGGAATTTGGTAGTGTGCATATTTTTGTCAATTAATTCTCATACTCCCTAGGCGGCCCAAAAGTAATGGACACTTTGGAATAAATGACATAGGAGAATACTATTCTCCAACTCAACTTTCCACT
Source organism: Picea engelmannii (assembly GCA_009831015.1). Classification (NCBI taxonomy): domain Eukaryota; kingdom Viridiplantae; phylum Streptophyta; class Pinopsida; order Pinales; family Pinaceae; genus Picea; species Picea engelmannii. The sequence continues at coordinate 1,263,435 of ML784142.1, read as the reverse complement.
AGCAGTTGGATTAATGTAGTCTTCCAACTATCCTATCGTGAGATTAATGTAGTCTTCCAACTCTCCTAATCATCCAATACTTCTTCTATCTATTTAACAAATGTATTTCCCTACATTAGATCCAATGGATATACCATGCAATAACCCTTCTTAACAAATGACATCATTATCAAAATCCCAATCAATCCATTACAATACTAGGTATGGATATTTGTCATCTACTATGTCAATGAACTCAAAGTAAGCATAAATATTCACACAATCGAGATAAAATTCCATCTCTCCAATTTGACCATGGGGAAAATGTGTGATTGGTTCAACAACTACCACTAGATAAACAAGTGGACCCAATTTGGTACTCCGGTGTCGTTACTTCAAAATCATCGTTGTACGAGATGTCGTTACTGCAGCTGCTGCTACTCCTGTTGTTGCTACTCTGATGTCATTACTTCAAACTTTCTATTGTATGAGATGTCATTACTGCAGCTGATACTACTCCTGTTGCCTCTACTTTGATTGTCGATACTTTGGGTGTCGTTGCCTCAAAATTGTCGTTGTACGAGATTTTGTTACTGCATCTTCCTCTACTTTTGTTGCTGCTACTCTGGGTGTTGTTACTTCAAATCACCGTTGTATGAGATGTTGTTACTGCAGCTATCGCTACTCCTGTTGTCGCTACTATGGGTGTCATTACTTCAAAATCTCCAATGTACGAGATGTCGTTACTACAGATGTCGCTACTCTTGTTGCTGCTACTCTGATTTCCGCTACTCTAGGTGTTGTTACTTCAAAATCGCCATTGTACGAGATGTCGTTACTACTGTTTTCGCTACTCTAATTTCTGCTACTCCAGTCTCTACTACTCTAGGTGTTGTTACTTTAAAATCATCGTTGTACTAGATGTTGTTACTCCAAGGTGTTGCCACTCTAGGCTTCGCTACTCTTTGGTTGTCGCTACTCTAGTCACCACTAATCTCTGGTTTCCGCTACTCCTACCATTGCTATTGTGGTTTTTAGTTACTCTTCTACACTCCCACCAACATGGATACTGATATTTCAGCTGCCACCACTTCCAATGTCATCGCTCGAATTGACGCTGTCATATTCTGCGACTGTAGATGACAATATTCCTGTGATGATGCTTCTGCATAACATGTGAGTCACCAGGGACGTCCTCAACTAAATTTAATGGATTTGGGTAGTATTTCACATGGAATAAAAATTCATTCTTGAGGATGGTCTTAACTTTAAGTTTGGGGGAGATTTTATGTCTTTTCCCAAAGAGTCATCATTACCCTCTTTAATCACACGATTTCACAATCATTACTTAAAACTTTCTGATGTCGTTGTACGCATAGATATTGGACACACCCACCAAACCGTTAATCATTTTCCAAGCTATTAAATTCTCTATCATATCATCATCATTACTTACCTGCCACATCATTTAATTTTTTATTGTTTTTTTAAATCCACGACTCTTTCCACAACACATTTTCCACTAAACTGTTTTTCCTATCATTTCTCCTTAGCTGGTCATCGGTACTCCTCGAGCAGGAACAATCGATGAAACAGAATGGGTGGTGGATCAGTAAGGTATGATCCAACAAATACTACACAAGTCCGTTGAAATTTGGAAGTTTGGCAAATTTTCCAAAATGCAGGTTGGGATGTGTATTTCGAGAGGTTACAGGGTTTCGATGCAGACATTACAACATAATTCACTCAAAATTTGGACATCCACTCCTCCACGGTCTACAGATTAAAAATCAGAGTCATGAAGGAAACCATTGCAGTAGCTAGTGGGTTGCCAATATCCAGTCAGCGATGGTTTTTCCGGAAAACACCACTCCCAGAATTTCCATAGTTGTTTTTGCGTGAAAGTGAAGAAGTAAATCCGAAAGGGAAAGGATACGAATGGAATTATATGTCACCTCCATGTGCCAAGGTAGAACTATTTGTCATAAGGTATGTGACATGCGAAGGCCGCCCCTCTACCATTTACAAATATCATCTCAAATTGCTCACATCTCTGTGTTTCCAACAATGCATAAACATGCCCTATTTTCTATGTAATAACATTCAGCGAATGGCGCGAGCCACTCAATGCTCATGCCATCCACTCAAAACCATCACAAATCATGGCCTTGTTAATATACTATTCATGCATGCTCTAGAGAAAAGACCTGTGAGTTGGTCGCAGTTCATATGACTTTCGGAAGAGGAATTGGAAAAACTTATCCCGGAAGTAGCATAAACCCTAGTAGAGAGAGAAGGGTCGAGCAAGTTAGAAGAGGCTTCCGAAAATATTCCAGAAGAGTAGAGAACGAGTGATAATACACAAGAATCAACCTCGGATGAAGATGAGGAAACAGGGAAACCGTCAATGGAAGTTAGAGAAGTTGGGGAAATGAGGCGGGTCATTAACCTGGATTCAGAAGAAGAGGAAGCAAAGGGTTCTATTCCTCAAAAACCTTTTCCTGAACAAGAAATAGATGTTCCTACTCCCTCAGCATATGAACAAGAAAGAGATGTTGCTACTCCTTCAGTAGATGAAAAATAAAGAGACGTTTCTATTCTGCTCGAAAATGATCATGAGATGGATGTTGATACCCGTTCGTCTGATGAGCAGGAGAGGAATGTTGTTACTCCTCCAATCTATGAAAAATAGGTAACTGACGTTGTTACACAAGAACCAGCACTAGAAAATTTTGAATTTCATGTCTGTGAAGATGGTGCAGCTACTCCTCCCATAGGTGAGCATGTAATTATTGATGTTGTAACATAAGAACCAGTGTTAGAACAAGTCATTCCTGAAAACCCTATTTTTGAAGACACAACAGGTACTCCAAATTGTGAGCAAGAAATGACTGACGTTGTTACACAAGAACCAGCGTCAGAGCATGCTGCTCCTAAAAACCTTGAAACAGAGTTGGGTGATACTAATCCAGGAGAAGTGCGAGTTAAACAATAGCCAGGCATAGAGGCTGCAGGCAATGAATCTCTAAATGAGGTTCCTCCTAAGGGATGGGCTAAAGAAATTCCTGTCAAATAGGAATTTGTCGAATTTTTTGCAAGGAGAAGAACCCTTATTCAAGAACGTTATAGGACAACCTTTAGAGAAATTTTGCAATTCAAGATTGAGAATGCCAAGCTAAATAAGCAAGTGCTCCGCCTGAAGAAACGAGCACGAAGATCTAATTACCAAGGAAGCAGTGAGGAGAAATGTCAAGGAGACTACTTCGGCAGCTACCCAAACTGTCAATAATCCCACAGTATCGGTAGCTACTCAAACTATCAATAATCCTAGAGTAACAACAACTACTCAAAATGAGTTGGTGTTGCATACAGTAGCTACTCAAACCAAGCCTATCTTTCACACCTCTATAGTACCAGCAGCCACTCAGACTGATCCTATTTTTCACACTTCCGTAGTAACAACATCTACTCAAGCTGAGCCAATGATAGATACAACTGAAGATCATGTATTTTTGTTGAAATATGAGACACAAAAGTGGAACAAAACTATAGCCGAGTTTCAGACATCAGTTATCCCTTATTCAGTGCACCTAAGGACATTGAAAGACATAAGGGAGAAGGCTGCTAGAGTCGTTGTTGACTATGAGGAAATGTTGGAAGAAGAGAAGAACCAGGGAAATAAGCATAAGGAAAAGATAATAGATCTAGAGGCACATATACAGGGGTTAAGAGATGACAAACATGAGATGTATGATATCACCTAGCAGGTAGTAATGTGTCGCTCCCCTTCTCTCATTTATGCACAATTCCTTCATGAACAATATTTATTTTTATGTCTGGAATGTATTCACCAGGAGATGGTTTATAATATTAAATACCCCATGGAGTTTCTTAGGACCTTGAAAAGTTATGACATCCTCATACAACATCTCATGTGTGAACTGTACATGCACAACTACCTGCTAAGAGATGATAAAAAAATCAATTTGGTTCCTTATGTGGGATATATCCAATTGAGGGCCTTTCTTTCCTACACCATTAACCAGGTGAAGTGGAAGAAGGCACTTGCTTATTTCGAGGAAAATTAGGTACACAGACCCCTCCAGGTTATAATGGATAAATTTCAACTTGATAAGATCATCCACAAACATAACTATTTCAGACAGATTCCCAACTGGCCACAGAATATGGAAACTACACAACAATGGTGTGTTGATCTTTGCATAAAAAAATTGACTTATTACAAGGAAGAGGCACTTGAAACCTATGACCATAGATGGGCCTTATCACCACCTACTGTCAGGGAGCATTTGGGGCTCCCATTTTTTGTAGATCCATGGAAAGAATATCCAGGTATAGAGGATGTATGAGGTTTTGTGGAGTTCGATGGCTAGGTTTGAGATTTCCACTCCCCATCATTTGGATGCCACTAGATCAATATCAACCTGATTACGACGTCCAGAGAGAATGGTGGAAGGATATAATATTGGCTGGGGGATATAAGTTTCTAGGAACAGATATGGCTGAGGCATATGACATAGCAGAACTTCTGGCCCAATATCAAGGTTCCAACCCAGATATGCGAAAGCGATGACCTGCATGAGGACATGCATGTGACTAAATTTTGGGGGAGATGTGTGTAACCACAAGGGTAAGAATGAACCTCTATTATTTCATTGTGTGTATTAGTTAAAAAACGTTAGAGATTGGTTGGGGGTTTACCAAAGAGAATCGCTAATCTCTTAAATCTCGTAGGAACAGAGAAAACACAGTCTGGAAAGATGATACGATTAAGGATGCAGCGCAGTCTGTGGGTTGAAGGTGCAAAAGAGGACCTGTTCCATGGTCCAACATTAGGTTATGTTAATTATTTCAGCCTTTGTGTATTTTTAGGAAGAGATGTTACCCTAATCTTGGGACGCTCTGTGCTCCACAAATTGTATAAAAAGATGAACAAAGATAGAGAATGGATTATCCAGTTAGTCAACTAGCTAGGAGTTGTCCTATATCAAGAATAAAACCTATGTAATCTTGTTTTATTTAATGAAAATGGAGTTTCTTCTGAGTTTCTGATTTTTTGTGGCAGTTAGTTCACCACAACCCTGATCGGGGAGTTGGGCTCACTCTTTTGGTCAGGTGTTGTCGTCTTATGATCTAGTTTTGTTGTGGTTTTGTGTGGAATCTATTAGATCTGTGTGTTCTGCTTCATTTACAGTTATCCCGCTTCATTTGAATGTTACCGTTATTTATTTTTAAGCACTAATAATCTAGTTTCTTTTCTTTATTTTACTGCAATGATTTTTTACTTACATGATCAATATTGAAAGAAGCACAGTCTGCACATACACTTCACGGTAGCCTGTAAAACATTCAGGCCCCTAGGTTGAAAAATTAAATCTATTAGGTAGGTAGTAAATATAGAAGATATACTGTACCCAACAGTGAGGATATAAGTAATTCCTTTCAATATACCCCACTACATAATAATTATAAAATCATGGTGGGAGATGATCCCTCGTTTACCTCTTCATAACTTTGCAAATCTAGAAGGTTGCAAAGATCACCAATTGTTGATTATAAATGACCAATGACTATCATCGCATGTTTTCTCCTATATTCCACGTGAAGACCCTAAAAAAAGTCCTAAATCCCAAGTAAGAAACGTATTTTGACTTTCATCTTCTGTCGCATTCCCTTCTGGCATGTAGGGTGAAAATTAAGACTATAACATATACTTGTAGCTATTCTACTTCCCACCAAATTGCATTACTCCAAGTGAAATATTTGTTATCTCCCCTTCATCATGTGTGATTCCTACTCATTTATAGTGGTATGTGTTACCATTTGTTGGAATTAATGTGAGTACCTCGACTTCAACAAGTGCAATCATCCTTCATTTAGGGTGGTGTGAGAAACTATCACCTAGAGTAGTGTGATCACCCTTCATTTCAAAACATTGTGATCACACTAACTTGATTTGGTGTGAACTACCCTTCGAGCTAAACATTTCCATTTCTCTTCATTTATATGGTATCATGTACCTGCATTTGAATAGGGTGAGATACCTTTACTTGAATAGGTGTAAGTGTCTTTGTTTAAACAAGTGGTCCATTGTTGTGATCTACCAATCTTTCAAAGCGTTACAACTTTTTTCATGGGAACAACTTTGATTTATTTCATTCATATGAGTGTGAGTAACCTTCATTTTTTTGGTAAGGGAATGACTCAACCACAAGGCTACAAGTTCCTCATCCAAAAAGATACAAACATAGTTGTTGAAAGGGTGTGAATTCCTTTAACCTCATGCTGTGATTATCCCTTCACATTAATAGGTTAAATTTGATATTCAAGGTAATTATTGTGACCAATATATATTAATATTGATTAATGGTTGTGAGTGCATGGAAGTGGATAAGTGAAGAGTTGGCCCACTCTCACAAGCATAGTGATAGATTTAAAAAAAAACATATCTCCCATATTTCCCCCCTGGGATACCCCTACAAAATTGTTTTTGACCTCTAGTTCAAAGCCCCAATATATCAATTAAAACAATTCATTCAAGGGAATTTATTTTATCTTCCCCTTCATCCCAAGGTTCCTTGGGTTTCCCTTTTGGTCGACTAAGAAAGACACCTAATAACTCCCAAAACCCCCTATGATAAGCCCTTCTCACATAAGAAATCCTTTGAAGGTTCAATCACACATGAAAATATTGAGTATGGGTCAATCACGAATCCCAACATCCAACTTTTCAGTTTCCATTTTTTTTTTTTTTAACCTAAAGGAAGCGTGGCAATATTGATGAAAGTTTGTCACACTTTGCCATGGTTTTGCGTCACACATATAGCATCTGCGTCGTAAATGTTTTCTCTGCCAAACATTTGTGTCACTATTTCCACGCTTTTTCGTCACAACTTTCCACACTTTTTCATCGCATGTATGGCATCTGCGTTGTAATCTGTTGGTAAGTTTTTTACTTTGGCACAGTTTTTTGTCCCTATTGCGATGAAGTTTCATCACTATTTCCACACTTTATAAGGTAAAACTATGTTGAGGATGATGACATGTGGATGGCTTATTTCATTGATGTTTCCATGAATAACTGGTTCGTGGATATAGCGACAAAAAAGTTCCATGAAAAGTAGTCTTTACTTTCGTGGAAAGTGTGACGGAAATGTGTGGAAATAGCAACGAAACAATGTGGAAAATTTGGTCATATTTAGTAGTGATAGGGGTCATTTGATGAAAAGGAAGCAAGGTTTAAGGTCCCAACCATTGGATCTCATTGGAGAGAGAGATCAATGAACAGGAGGCATTGCGGGGAACCAAGTTGCACGAGAGATAATTCCCCAAGGCAGTCCCACAATCCAAACCGCGGTTTCACCGAGGGGTTACGTGTCAGCGTCAGGAGAATTGTGGGGAAAAAAGAAAGTTAATCCAAACCGCTGAAGCGTGCCCCCACAAATTGAAAGGCATGCAGTGATGTGACATGTTAGTACTCAAGCGATGAATCTCTGAAGAGCAGAAGTAATTGGGGACCGTTGATATGTAGGAGGACAAGCATTAACCGATTGTGTGCTCCGGGTGAAAGAACTCAGGGAAAAGGAGAGCGAGAGGAAGTTGAGAATTAATATTTTCGGACCCTGGAGATCCAAAGTGAATCGCAGATGTCCGATCCAGAAGGACACATGGAAAAAATCCGCGCGCTTCAGGGAAAAATAAAGTTTGAGGGTTGAGATTTCTGAAACCGGAAGATCCAAAAGGATCTCAGCCATTGATCTACCGAGAGCCACATGTCACCAGATCCAAGGCTTTGAATAAAATCTAGTGGGGCCAAATAAGTTTTGAAGTTTGAGGTTTTCGAAGTTTGAAGACCCGAAGTAAGCCTCAACTGTCATATTAAGGAGGACACATGGTGTAGATATGTGGACTCCGGGTGAAGACCCGAAGTGAATATTAGTCATCTAATCCAGAAGGACACATGGCAATAGATTGGCCATTTTAAGAATTCAGAGTTCAGGAGAATTGGAAGTGTTCCAGTATGGAAACTCTCAAAGTCTCGAAGCCCGAAGAGCCGAAGTGACGGGGCATGATTATGTCACCTAGAGGTGATGTGGATCCTGGAATTCCTGAAGTGACATGGCTTGCAGACGTCACCTGGGATGATGTGGACACATGGGATGTGTGCCATGTGTTAGTAAGTTTTGATAATATGGAGTGTTGAAATGTCAGTTAGAATGTGACACATGCCACCCACCCGATTGGGCCATGTGTCTGCTTCTAGTATTTCACCACGCGGCGACATATCGTGTTGTCTGGAGACTGGGCACTCTAGTGGGGAAATATGCGACAGGTTGTGTTGGGTCAAAAAATCCCGAAGGCTAGAGAACATATTGACCGTTGATTCCAGAAGACACAGGTTGAAGGATCATCGACTTCGAGTAAAAGCACTTCGGGAGAACGTGTAGGAGGAAAGTTTGAAACTTTCGAAGCCCAAATAGCTGAAGTGATTCACAGACTTTGATCTGTGGGAGGACACCCATTGACAGATTATGAAATCCAGGTAAAATATTTATGGGAGGAGGCAAGTGAGGAAAGTTGAGACTCCCGAAGCGCAGAGTCCTGAAGTGGATCTCGATTGTTGATCATGAAAGAGGATGAGGACCATTGATCCAGTCCTAGAAGAAAGTTCCAAAGTCCTGAAGCTCTAGACAATCATTTTTGTATCTAAGCGCGGGGTCATGGCCATGGTCATACGCAGATTGAGAGTTGAGGGAAGGAGGGCTAAGGATTGAATTGGTGGTCTTCGAGACAAAAAAGTGCTAAGGAAGGATTTAGTCATGGTTTCTAGTCGTGGTCACCTGGGAAGGTGGTTTGAAGGAATCACTTGCGCAAGATGAAATTCTATGTCAGCAAAGGATAACAGGACACTATTATTTTCAAAGAATGGGGATATTATCTCCATGAACAAAAAAAAAGAAATAGACATGTAGCATGGTTTGGCAATTTTGTTTATCATATGAATAATTCTAAAAAAAAATTCTCTTGCACATTTTGCAGAATTAATGGGCTTAATCACATCATCTCAGGATGCGTATTGAGGAAATGGAAGAAGACGAGGGAGCCTCCAGTCATGATAAGGAGGCCAAAGGCCAAAATACCAAAGTTGGTAATGGAGAGACAGAGTCAAATGGATGCAAGGGAAAAATAGAGAAGGAAACATTAATAGAAATGGTAAGAATCTTGAAGATGCAAGTGCATAGCTACAAAGAAAACAACGAGACATTGATGAGAGAGAAAAGTTAGATAAATGCTCAAGTGTTGTAGATCTTAAATCGGTTGCAGAGACAAATGAAGAAGGGATCAAACTCAATACAAGAGGAATAAGACAGGTTCCATGGTAGAAGGGATGATCATGGAAGATATGGTTATTCCAGAAGTGCTTGTAGAGCTCATGGACACCACTCATCTCCTTACTCATAAAGAAAATTTTATGCATTGAATGATCCTGCAAACAGACCAGAGGTGTCTCCTTTCAGACACCAAAGAAGGAAACAAGAGGTAGATAGTTTGCAAGGAGAATTGAGGAAGATCAAGCCACCTTCCTTTGAGAGTGAAAGAGAAAGGTAATATGATGTCGAAGCATGGTTTCTTGGGCTCAAGAGATATTTTTAGTTGCATAACTATTCATCAAATCTGGAAGCCAGGATTTCCACCTACAATTTACATGGGAAAGTTGCAATGTGGTGGGAACAATTGAAGCAAGTGGAACATGTTAATGAAAGTAGGATCACTTGGAAGCAATTCAAGAAGTACTTCCAGAAGGAGTACCTCTCAGAGCATTTCTATGACAATAAAATGTAGGAGTTCTTTAACTCAGGTTGGGAAGCATGACTATGGAAAAGTACGAGAACAAGTTCTTGGGATTGTTAAAGTATGCCAGGTTCATTTGTGATGAGAAAGTGAAAATACATAGACCTATAAGTGGACTGCCAACCTTTTATAAGGAAAATATCAAGTATGATGAACCCAAGACCTTGATTGAAGCCATCACGAAGGATAAATACCTATATGAGCAAGGCTAGGGAAGAGAATCTCTGTAGAAATCTTCAAAGGACAAGAAAAATGTGAAGTTTGATCAGAGGAGGAAAGGATTCAAACCTTCCTTCAATAGGAATGGGCCTAATAGAAGTCATCAATACCAGTATGCTAACGGATATTTCAAGAAGGAAGATTTCTTGGGAAAAAAGGGAAGACCACCAATACAATGCTGGGGATGCAAGGAAGATCACATGTACAAGGATTGCCCAAACATAAAGGTAAGAGCGAATACTATTCACAACATCCAAGAAGCCACAAAATTCGAAGATATGGGAAGAATCTATGCAGCTTTAAATGATCGACAAGCAGAGTACCAGTCCAATATGATCGAGGTGGAAGGTAAGATCATAAATCAACCTATTTCTATTTTGATTGATTCATGAGCAATTCATTGCTACATTGATCCTAAAATAATGGATAGATTACATTTGGAGAAAAGTAAACTTGGAAAAGCAAGTTTGGTTCAGTTAGCCACTAGAGCCAAAACAATAATCCATGATATGGTAAGAAGTTGTTCCATAATTCTTAATGGCGTGAATACTAATATTGATCTAAATATCATACCATTGGGGTCTTATGATATTTTTATTGATCTCATCTCCCGAAACTAATCCTAAAATGTGAGTAACAGACCTAGTCGTGCCCTACATTATTCCAAGGAGTGACTGATCACTCCTTGCAAGAGGAAAAGGGGCAACCAACACTTTTTGGTCACAAGATGTAAAGGGAAAACAAGTGACCAAGAAAAAAGGTGTTGTAAACTCAGGGGTAAAGTGGTATAATTCAAGGTTTCATACTGTTAAAGTCTAGATGATGCCCATCAGGTGGTTAGGTGTAAAATAATTGTATAACATATTACCCCTAAAGTGAGAGGTCAAAACAGGTGTATGATGGCCAAAATAATTTACGAACAAAATTACAGAGATTTGAGAAAAGGAACCTGGAAAGAAACCATCATCAATCCTGCATTATAATAAAATTTTTGAGGTGGGAATACCCATGCTCGGTATTAGAAACTAAGAATAGCCGCAAAAACATACACTGTGGATCCATGCATGATGAAAGTAACTAGATCATGGCCACGAAAGAATAAACTGCAGATCCATGTCACAAGTGAGAGAATATCCATGACCAAGTACAAATGTGGATCTATGTCATAGTATACAAATCAAGGAGAGCACTCAATGCTTGAGTGATCTCTGAAGTACTCATGAAGAACTCCATTTCAACTTAGGAGGGAATGCGATCAAGGAATGAATGGTCCCAACCCAAAGTCTTCATCCCAAATCCCAATGGTATGAATCTACATCATGTGAATCAATGAGATGAGGTCAATCATGGCAGAAATCGTCTAATTATCGGTCATTTATGTATACCATTAACATAAATGAGGGAACCCATCGATGATGAAGATGCACACCAATATACCTAGTAGAATATAACGAGTGTGAATAAATGATTTTAAGTCGAACACTCATAGATTCATTTTGTTATCCCCATTTTGTGGATAACTAAGAAGATCATGTCTCAAGGCCCTTAGGTTGTGGATATGGAGTGTCGAGAGACTACATGACCAACGATACCCTTTTTCACAGATGGAAAACCCACTCACCACCACAGATGGTCACAGTTTTGCAGATGGCATCCAACACAACAGGGATGATTTTAAGGATGGAAATTTATTTTAAAATGTAGAAACCTTGGTGAATCTTACTTATCCTTCATATGCCAACTATAAATGTTTGGCGATATTTTTGTAAAAATATTCAAATTTCTAAGGATTTTATATAGTTTTTATATTTTTTTGGTGATTTTTAAGGTAAAATAATTTTATCCAATAGAATTTGGGCGAATCATTTTTAAAATAGCAAATATTGTTTTTGGAAAAACCATGGAAAATTAACCCATGAGAGAAATTTAGCCCCTAAAATCATCCATGCACCACACTAGTCAGATTCTGGAAGTAAGTGTGCCTTGCTCCATGAGGTACAAGTCAATATTATGGTGAGCATGATTTCAATATTTAAGCCATGTGATTATGTTGTATCTTAGATTTCTCTAGATTTCGTGATATATGCTTGGACATTATTCCTTTTTTCGTGCTTCACCTTGGTGGTTGAAATTGTTCCCTAGTAAGTGGTTTTCCTTGGGGATGAGTTTGCTACTGGGAAATCCCTTAATGAGCCATTGTACCATTCCTGACCATACTTACCACTTTACATCATTTCTCCCCTCCATTTCCTTATCTCTTGGGATTTTAGGGTATATTGAACGAAGAAGGGGTTGTCCCTCATTCTATGGGAAGAAGGGGCTAAGGTCCCAAAGGGGTTGATGTTGGGTAAAAGATAAAATAATTTTATAAACCTTCCAAATGCTTCACCCAGGGATCACCCAAGAAAGCAATGAAATGCTTATCTTTGAATAAAGGGGACCCACAATATAATAAATAATGTTTGAAAGGTTAGTTGAAGGATAGGAGGTTTCATCACGAGCCGACCTATCACATCCATGGATATCTAGTGGTATGACATTGTCATCATCTGGTCACCAAACCAGGGCAATGGCTTTCAGTTGCATGGCTAAGAGAAAGGGGATCTCATCCCGATCCAACCTTCTCATTTATATTAGGTGTTTATGGGTGACATTGCCATCATCTGGTCACCGCGCCAAGGCAGTGACCTTCAACCTCTCCTTATTCTATATTGAAAGAAAATAAAGAAAAAAAGATAAAATGCAATTGATGGGCTTGGAAAAAGTGCATTGCGGACGAAGTTACCACACACCCTCTACATAGCTACCCATGAATGAGACACTATGACCCCTTATATGTCATGATCCCTATGCCCATTGAGTCTTGAACCCAACCACTTCATCCACTTTATATGGCTTAGAAAGGGATCTCTTAGAAACTCTCCTTGACCTATGGCAAGATCTACCCAATAGGACACCTCGTCAACCCTCCCATATTCAAGATTGACAAGTCACATAGTGTCTTTGAGATGTTAATTTTTTGATATAGTGATATTTGATGCACATGCTTAGATGGATTGTTTATTGATTGGATTCACTTATCATGATGTTATGAATTGATATCCTTGGAGGGCATGCTCATTTGTCTCTACATGATCTATTTGGTGGATAGTTTTGGGAGAACAAGCCTAGCTTGGGCTTCCATGGAGCTACAATCCCATAGGTTGGATGCCAGGGGCCAACATGCAAGATGAGAGAGATCAGAATTGGACGGCCTTGATGATTACTTGCATAACCTATCCCACCCCTTACTTGCCAAATGATTTACCCAAGAGGGGAAAAATGTTCCACTTTTGAGCTGGACATCATGATTTTGGGGCTAGGGCATGGTGGTGAGGTGCCACTCTTTTGACACATTGAAGTTTAAGGAGGAGAAGGGTCTTCATAGTGATGAGAGTGCTTATATTCTTGACATGTGGCCTTTGGAGGCCTACCCATGCTTATCCAACATCAACTACTTCCTCAAAGTGGAAAAACGTCCTCTAAAGGGGTGACGTCCTTCTAAATTAGGGTTTTGTTTGTGCAAATTTTAAGTGAATTTTTTAATATTAATTTGTTAAGGGGGGAATATTAGGGTTTTTGACCCCTAATATTGTGTCTTACTCCTTAATTTTTGGACAAACAGTAAACTATGTTAGCTACATTTTGTATAAATAGAGATCATAAGATCTCATTTTAAACATAACTCTCCCTCTTGTGAGAGGCCTTGGTCTGAAATTTGCACCACACTTTGCTATTTTTATCTCTTTTGCACTTGTTAATGGTTATTTATTGGTGAATGGTTGATGGAAGTCTAGATCTAGCTTTGTATGATGCTTTCTAGCTCTTGTGGTGGATTATCTTGGCATTTCTTAATCTTGGTATGGTTTTATACTATTATGCTGTCATTTTTTCAAGTCAAGTATTGTTATGCTAGGAGCTAGGTGGGAAGTATAATGGCATACACCCCCAACATAGTATTCATCATTTTATTTCTTCATCTCATTGATTATACAAGGGTTTTCTAAGAGAAGTATAATGGCATACATCGTCTTATCTTAAATCGTAGCCTAGAGAAACTTGCCTTGGGAAGTAAAAGGGCTTACACCCCCAAGGAAGTAGCTTCTCTAATCTCTTTGTTTATTTGACTCCATTAACCCAATAGTAAAGGCACTAGTCATACTTGTTTGCATTGCAAATATAAAATCATTGCCTTGGGAAACATAATTTTTGGTCTTTTGAAAAGTTTCTTGCTTGAAGTTGATTTGCCTCATTGAGAGGATCCTTCCCCCACTAGGGTGCCCTCTCTCTCCAAAAACTCTAATTTTTGTTACAAAATTTAACCTAAATCCATTAGGGATGCATAACCTAGGTAATAACACCCTCATAACTCCTAAACTAACCCTATACTAGCTCTCTAACTTCACTCACCTAGTCTACTTGTTGGATTACTAAGAGGGGGGGGTGAATCAATAATAACGTAATTATAATCATTTTCTTCAAATGTTATATAAATGTAGAATTATTATCCAATAATGAGAAGTAATAAATAAACAATCACACACATACACAGTACACCGGTGTTCTACGTGAAAACCCAAATCGGGAGAAAATCATAGAATGTTTTTTATTATATGTCTTGAAGAATTACATTCATTGAAAGCACCAACTTCCTTTGTTTTCCAACTGCAACTGGAAGGAGGCTCCAACCCCCTAGTTTCTCAGGCTACAACCTGAGGGAAGCTCCAACTCCCCAAATCTCTGGCTACAACCAGAAGGAGGCTACAACCCCCAATGTTCTCTGGCTACAACCAGAAGGTGGCTACAACCACCTGTCCTTGCCCCGTCCTGCCACCTTGAAGTAGAGGTAGAATGATGGAACCACTGTCACACTATCACTATGAGATATACCGTTGTAAAAATGTACCAATAAATCAGAACCATGCATCAACCATGCATCAATCTGTAATCAACCTGTACCATAAACAAGTGCATCAACCATGCACCAACTTGTAATCAACCTGTACCATAAACAAGTGCATCCAACCATGTACCAAGTATGTACCAGTTATGTGTCAACTACTCATAAACTATGATTCATCAATATGTACCAACATCATCAACTATACACCTCATGTATGTGCGCCAACTCATCAACTACTTGTCTCAACCATGTACTCAACATGTACCTCAACCAAAATCCCTCATCAATTTCATCATCCAAATCTG
>ML784142.1:1232538-1247902 GCA_009831015.1 Picea engelmannii | reverse complement strand
ATGATCACATTCCTTCAAACCTTCCTTAACTTTAAAAACAAGAGACTAGCATTTTCATCAAACTTTTCTTTAGTCTCACATGCCTAGTTTTGGATTAGTCAACAATCCTAACTTGAAGTAATCATAACTTTGAACCTGTAATGCATAAAGATATGAAACTGATACACAATATTTTTCAGTGTGTTTTCTGCAATTCCTCCAAGTGGCACTACTTGGAACCTCTCAGAAAAGGAATTATAGCAAAAATGGCATGCCTTGCTGAATTCTGGCTTATTCTAGAGAGAAACCTTGTAGAGCTTGCCCCACACAAAATATTTGATGAAATAATATGAAAATATTACAAAGAATACTACAGATGGGACCCTAACCAACACATTTGGTTTCACTGAATTTGGATCTGTTATGAATAAGTTATGACGTTTTTACCCGAAACACCTGATTTTGACTAGTTTCAGGACTGGCCACAAACCCTAATTTCCACATAGTGTAACTCCCAAAATACAACGACCCACAAGCTTAATTTTTAAACATAGATAATTGGATATGTTTTATCACTTGCATAGAAATTTCAGGATCTGAATCATTATAGAAACAAAGTTATAACGAAAATGGTGAGATGACCTTAAAATAACATACCTTAGAAAGCACCATCAAAAGAATTTATCCTTCCTTGCATTTCGGCCTTCTTTTCTTCACATTCCTCATAATTTCGGCTTAGATATCATTTTTATACCTTAGACACCTATAGATATTCAATATTCTCAAGTGTGATTCAAATTAGAGAGCCTTGCCTCTTATTTATACTCTCCAAGTAGCTTCCTTAAAAACATCTTCTAGGTCACTTGGCCCCACTTTCCTTATTTTAGGATTGGGTCCACTTCTAATTTTTCCATTAAAATTATTGTTGAAATAATTTATTTTGTATTCACTTTGAATTATAATACACTCATCACTTCACTTTATTATTTACCTTTTAAAATCTCTTGAACTACTTTGATTACTTTGACCTTTTGGGGCTTCTAGATGACATATGAGGGTCCTCCAACTTCGTAAGGCCATAAATCTCAAACCATGAGGAGTTATGTGACGTTCTACATACCACCAGAAATGGAATGACATGTACTATCCATATAGAATAGTATTATCTGAAAAATATATCATAACTCATATCGTTACCCATCAAACAAACTTGGGTCCATTACCCAAACCTTGGGTCTCCAACTACCCATGGCCATAACTCTCTAACTGTGAGGAGTTATGTGACGTTACAAATACCACCGGAAATGACATGACAAGAACTATCCATCTAGGATATTTTCCCTGACAAATTCACTTTTCTTCATCTCATTATTCCACAATTAAGCATGGGTTCTCTTACTCCACAAAGCATCTTCCCATAGGGATTTCACCATAAGGGGACCACTTTGGAGTTCATCCATATTTACTTCTTATCAACCATGAAAAAACAATGATGAGTCATATTTACATCAAACACTATTGGGTCCATTACCCAAACCTTTGTGCTATGGGTCTTTCTTCAAGGGTTGACATTAATGACAACCAACCTTAATCAACACTACTAACTATAGAAATTTAATGACAAAATCAACAACTAAATATTTTGTCATACACTTAGAAACCTAGAGGTAATTGTCTTCTATGAAATCTGAAATGTCTAAACCCACATTAAAAAATTACCATAAGTAGAAATACACATTGCTAAGTAATTTTGGAGCAAAATAAACACAATGAACAACAACCATTCAACTCGGAAATACTCATAAAATTTAGGCAATGCCAGGGGAAACCCCAATGTGAGGAAACCCAATGAGAGAGAGAGAGAGATTTATATAGCTTCATGAAAGTACATATCAACAACAATAATACAATTTCCAGCAAGAGAAAAACACCTTACAACACCCAAAACTGTCCCAAATGTCTACCTTGGAAAACCTGCCCATAATTGGTTGTATGGCTTGTATGACCCAACTAAACAACACCCAAAAATAGTGCCAAATTTGTATTGTACTGAAAGAACTAGAATCATCCTCTTCACCAACAGAAAACACTGAAAAATTTTCCTTGATTTTCGTGCAGCAAGGATGACTCGATTTTTGTGCCCTCCCAGCCTATTGTACGGACTATACAGTACTGCCCTCTTTTTCATCTAGCAACTACAACAGTATTCACTTCATAAATTTCTTGAGAAATGTTCCCACTCTCTCTTGGGAAATGCACCCTCCTTACTGCCCTCACTTTCCTCTCTCAAGGTATCTCAGGAATTATTCAAACTCTTCTCACTGTGTCTTGCACACTACCCAAAGCATTTTCTTATAATGTAAAAGTGACCCTTCACCTTCTCCAACCCTAGATATAATGGCCAAGATATAATATTTCCTTTACAAGATCAAGGGTCATGATTTGTTCCCTCCAAAATAAATCACTTTAAAATATTAAAGTACATTTTCACTTTATTACATAAGTGCACTTGATGACATAAAGTCACTTTAATATTAGAAGGTACACTTTATTAAAAAAGTCACTTTAATAAAAGAACCACTTTATCACAACTTTATAAAAACCCATTACAAAGTCAAGTGTCTAGTAGTGTAGGTACTAGGTTACTTCCACATACAAGACACACATGCAGAGTACCTCCCGAGCTAAAAATCTAACACTAACTAGGGCACATCTTTTGGGCTAGTTCTTTGCACTTTTCCATGGTTGATTTTGCTGCTACATGCCACAACATTCTATAGCCATAAGGCTGCAATTTTCTATATAAAACTCATGTTTACAACAACCATCTTCTCTAGCTTCATAAGTGTCATATTTTAGCCTATGTTCATTGCTAAACTTGATGCTGATTTACTTAATATTTTAGATCTTTGCATGATGATTTAGATGTTGTATTTTCTGATATAAACTATCATTTACTGCTGAAAATTAGGGACATCAAGCTTAAATTGATGATCCAACTAACATATATCATTGCAAAGTGTCTTTTCTTATGTCTCAGGCAGGTACAATCATCCAGAGAAGTACTATACCTGTGGGGCAACAATTACTTGACTTACAAGGCATATTTTCCCACCTTTAATCCCACTTAGAATTGACCTATAGGGGCTTAATTTCCATCCATATCCATCTCAATCTCCCTAGGGTCACCAAGATCGCCTCCCTAGATTGACCTAGTCATCGTTGAAGTGTGGGACCTACATTGAGGTGACATTGGGTGTAGTATTCCCAATTTGTAGCACTAGCTTTGTGGTTGGCTTGAGATTTTCCCAACCTACAACTTGCGCTATAACACATTCAACATGAGCCAATGATGTAAACCCACTTCCGAAATGCAAGGGAATCTACCATTGTTGTATGGAAATCCCAGGGTACTAACTGGTTTCTAGATTTCAATCCTAGATAATGATATGGAGTTGACATGATGAAATATGTCGAAGGAGGGCCTTGATGTATCCCTCATCAATCGACACAAAACATACAAAGGTAGATGGTGTGAAGAGTGTAATAGTAGAGCAAAATTGACACATGGATGGGCAATATAAATGGGATAAAGGACTAAAAAATCCTGACATAGGCTAACTTCCTTTGAACAAATAAACATGACAAATGACTTGATTTGGCAACAATGTGATCCAGATTATTTTTGGCACGAAATGAGATCAGAGATATAATAAAGAAATGCATAGAGATATTGCAGATATCCAATAATATAATAGAAATATATCATAGATGCAACCATAAACAGAAAGATACAATAATACACAATTTCTATTAATGAAAGAAATGTACAGAGACTGTAAAAATACAGAGTGAAAGACTCGCTAGAATGGTGGCATCTTATCTCTGAGAAGAGATGTGACGGCTACTTGCATTCGCAAGAAGATGATTACAATGAGGCTTCAAAGGAATTTTTACAATAAAAAATAATGCCAAAAAACCTAGACATCCAAAAACCTAACCCTAGGAGATGAAGGGCCAAAAGTCATGTGGGCCCCGTTTGGGTAAGTTAGTACATCAACTTCTCGGGGTCATAACTTTTGCATACGATCTCCGTTTTAGGCATATGATAGCTCATTGGAAAGGTATCATCAATGAGATTCATTTTGGGGGCTCAATCATTCCTTGGACCATAATTGAGAACATCAATCTCGAAAAAACTTCATTTAGGCCTTCAAAATGGCCCCGAAAGTTAAAACCTGCTAAAAATAGTAAATTGCCAAAATTGCCAGAAAATTGTTTTGAGCCAATCGAAAAAGATGGGTGGCCACTGATATCCACCTGGATCAATCCTCCCTCCTTAGGAAGCAATGGTATCCATTGCGTTGAGTTCTCGGGGGAGAGGGAAAAGCGTTTGTTGGATCTGCATCTTGGTGAGTTGTTTGTGTTGTTGGAGAGATCGCGCTGCTCAGTTTGTGGAAGTATGTCAAGAACCTGTTGAGGTTGAGGCTGTTCAACAAGTCAAGATACATGAGAGGACAGTGTACAAAAGGAATATTTGTGCTTTGCTACAACCTTGTCGACCTGCTTCTGTTGGATAGAAGGTGCTTAGGGCGAGGCCGTAGTGGTTGCAATGTCCTTCTGTTCTCCTTTTGAACAGAGTGTGAAGAAGCTGAATTTTGTAGTATGAGATACTACCTTGAAACACTTTTTAGGTGGAACAATAGTTGGAACTACCTCTAGTATTCTGTAGAGATGACCCCCCAAAGTAACAATGACACTACGGGGTCGAGACTCATAAACAACATGGCATCTCCACATATATAGTTGGTCCAAGAGAACATCATAGACATCCAGTGGGGAAACATCACATAATACCTCATCCTTGAAGGGTTGGATGTCGTATGAAAATAGACACTGTTGGTTGACACAGAGATCTCGTCCTTGCCGAAGCCACCCGATGTTGTATGGCTGTAGGTGTGGTGTTGTCGACAATCCCAACTATTTGACGACCTCTGCTAAGATGAGGGTTTTCTAGCTTCTACTATCAACAATAAAATGCAGTGGGGTCCCCCTCACCCACATCTGTGAATGAAAAAGGCACTCCCCATATTTAGGATCTGTTGGTTCTTCTGGTTGAATTGCTACGGTCGCGACAATAGCAGTGGGGTTTGCGTCAATGATCTATCCTTTACTAGTATTTTCAAAATCAAATTTTGAATCCGGTTTCGGCTATTTGTCTTTGATCTTGGCCACCAATGACTGTTTTGAGTGACATTCATCAGTTTTGTGCCAAGGGAATTTGTGGAAATCACACCATTTTCTGGTGTCCTTATTTGTCTTCCCATGACCCTTCTTTTCCTGTGTCTTGGACTGGTTTTTGGGAGACTGTTTTTTAGGGTTTTCTTTATCATGCTTTGGTTGTTGTGGATTTATAGATCCAAAATCCCATTTGTTTTGGTGCTTAAATTTCTTCTCAATTTTAACAACATATTGATAAGCAACACTGAGTGATGAGATGTCCAGAAAATCCATTTCAATCTGGGTGTATCTGTGTAGAGCCCCATGGTATTTCAGAACCAAATGTCGCTTGGAGTCTTTGATACCCAGCTTGGCGCGCAAGGTATGGAAGGTATTGGTGAACTCTAGAATTTCTTGGCCCCTCTCTTGCCGCAGTGTGGTCCATCTCATGTACTGGTCCTCATAGTTTCCAACAGGGTAATACTGTTCCCTTACCGCATCCACAAAACAATCCCAAGTGGGATCGGCCCCATATATTCCAGAGTTCTCTGTGGAAATTTTCTCCCAGTAAGTTTCCCACCAATGTTTGACATGATGGAGAGATTTAAGGAGTGTGAAGGTGATCTTTTCTTTGTCGGAAAAATTGTGAACAGAGAAATAACGTTCTAGCAGAGTTAACCATTTTTCTAGGGCTTTTGCATCTATATGTCCTTCAAATATAGGAATATCAAAATTAACTTGTACCTTGAAAGGCAAGGTGCCTCCAAAGTGGCTGCTTAATGAATATGTGCCTGGTGCTATCGGTAGGCATTTAAGGATGTGCGCAAAATTCTCCATCATTTTGTCCCTCTGTCACGTGAGAGCTTGCTAAGAAATAGATTGATAGGATCATTTGCTCTGCCATTTTTCTTTTCTTCTTCCATTGAGGGTTTCTTAGGTGTGCGAGAGAGATTTTATTCAAGAGAGTCAAGATCGAGATCCAACTTTATTTACTCGGACCTCATCAGGTACATGCACTGAAAAAATGATTAAGAGCAGCCTGCTCTGATACCACTGATCTGGATTATCTTCAGCATGAAATGAGATCGGAGATATAATAAAGAAATGCACAAAGATATCACATATATCCAATAATATAATAGAAATATATTAGAGATGCAACCATAAACATAGAGATACAGTAATATATGATTTCTATTAATGAAATAAATGTACAGAGACTGTAAAAATACAGAGTGAAGGACTCGCTAGAATGGTGGCAACTTATCTCTAAGAATGTGACAACTACTCGCATTCACAAGAAGATGATTACAATGAGGCTCCGAAGGAATTTTTACAATAAACAGGAATGCCAAAAACCCTAAACATCCAAAAACCTAACCCTAGCAGATGAAGTGCCAAAAGTCTTGTGGGCCCCATTTGGGTAAGTTAGTACATCAACTTCTTGGGGTCGTAACTTTTGCATACAATCTCCGTTTTAGGCGTATGATAGCTTGTTGGAAATGTATCGTCAAGGAGATTCATTTTGGGGGCTCAATCATGCCTTAGTCTATCATTGAGAACCTCAATATTGAAAAATCTTCATTTAGGCCCTGAAAATGGCCCTGGAAGTTAAAACCTACTAAAAATTGTAAATTGCTAAAATTGCCAGAAAACTTTTTTGAGACAGTCAAAAAAGGTGGATGGCCACTGATATCCACTTGGATCATAATGACTCGATAAGGACCAAAACACTTTCCATGAATGAATAGAAGAGTAACCAGTCAATGAAGTCTGAAAACTCATGTAGATGGTAGTAATGCAAAGACAATGGATAACCCAACTATTATACATAGATGCAAAATAGGTGGATTATTCAAGGGAGACTCAATAGCCAAGTGTCATTTGTGAATATGATTAGATAGAAAAAACCCCTAGTCTTTTTTATTCTTTAATGTTTAAATGAGCGCGAAAGAATATAAAAGTATGCTCGATGTTCTCACCCATGGATTTAATTTCGATCCCGGGGTGGATAGTAGTGCTCAATCTATCATTTCATATTTAGAGAGTCTGAAAAGACAAAAAAGACTCCAAGGGTGTTCTTTTTCATAATTTTAGTCTCCTGAGAATGAAAAAGGATAAAAGAATACAAGGGATAACTCTTCTAGTTGAGGATGACTAGAGTATTCCTTTTTTGTAATTAGTCCATCCAGTCTGAAAAAGGGTTAAACTTACAGCAAATAGACGTCCTTTCAAATCCATTTAATGAGTTTGAAAGAAAAAAAGATCACTCGACAATATTTTCATGTTTAGGGAGTATGAAAAAAGATTAAAGGAGACTCCATGGTGTACCTTTTAACATGGTTGGTTACCAAGTGTGACAAAGGGGTAATAGTAAGGTCGAATGGAGAGAACAAGTTGTATTCAATGAAGTTCCAAGTGCATGGAACATGATGAAGCAATGGGCTGCAACAAGATATGGAAAAAGATGATCACTTATAAGAAAAGTTCTCAACCAGAGGTGTTGAAAATGGAATCAAGTAGGTGGATAGTGGTCACACATGGTGGTGATGCAATAAGAAATGAAATAAAATGTCAATATAGAAGAAATAAGAAACAAGACGGAAGAGGCAATAAAATGTGACCATTTAAACAACAAAAAGGTTGGAACCTAAGGTATAGTGTTGGAAATATGGACGATTAATAATGGAAATAGGGAAATGCAAGGAAAAATCTCTCTGTATATTCCAGTTTAGAGACACGTACCTCAAGTTCAATGGATGTCCCCATCTTCAAAATTTCCCTAGAATCCTGTCAACACACATAAACTATATTCCAATGTCAAAATGCATAGTGAAATCCAAAAAATAAAATATTTTTGGATTTTTGGATATGATGTACACAAAACAAACAACACTCACACCACACACCTATGTACAAGGAAGTACATATCTTGGTGGTTTTAGACAAAGGATAACACATTGCTAGGCTCAAGCCAAGGATATTTTGCATAATAAATGAACTTATGATCCATTGGAGGAATCATATGTCACACCATGTTGGGGCCATGCCACATAGGAATGAATGTTTGTGGTTGAAGGTACTCAACATGAGTGGTTTTGTGAGCGATGAAAGATCCTTGATGAGACCCATAAACATGCGAAGGGGGTACAAAATGTGAATCTTCAAAGGGAGGGGAAGAAGATAATTAAGCAGAAAGTTCGGAAAAAGAAATCCGAGGGAAAAAAGGGTCAAAATTGGGAGGTCGATTTGATGTCCTAGCCAATGCCCCTAGTCTCGGGTTGGAACTCATCGCGCTGAATCTCTTCAGTTCCAAATTAGGGAGGATGGATTCTCTATGATGAGCATATTTCCTGGGATTGTCAATAACATC
Source organism: Picea engelmannii (assembly GCA_009831015.1). Lineage (NCBI taxonomy): Eukaryota > Viridiplantae > Streptophyta > Pinopsida > Pinales > Pinaceae > Picea > Picea engelmannii. The sequence continues at coordinate 1,239,330 of ML784142.1, read as the reverse complement.
CATGACTTTAGGGATGGCCTCTTCTAAAAGAAACTTAGTATCTAGGAAATCATGGGAACATAGAGAGTCAACAATCCATACGAGTAGAGTAGGTTGATCACATTCCATCTGAGGATGGAAGGGTTGACCAATATCAATGGATGATGAAGGGATATATGATCCATGTGAGTCAACATCCTCAGTATGAGGTACCACCCAAGGATCAAATGACCCAATGGATCCACTAGTAGATGAAAAAACCATGTTGATAGGAGAAATGTGGGTAGTGTCAGGTGCAGGAAGGGGGAAAATGGCCATAAGAAATGGATCTTTAAACATGCCTACATCGATGATTTCATACTCCCTGTAAGACACACCTAAGAAGGGTACATTGGTTCCAGGATTAGTTCGTAATTTAGGTGTGTAATAATCTAGTTGGTCTATCATAACTATATTCCCTTGACGGGGAAATCATATAACGTGAAAGATAGTGGATGCAACATCCTTCATTGCATAGAATGAATTATGACCCAAGAGTGGATTATAGTCGAGTGAAACATACACCAATTTGACTTCTATGGAGACAATATTTCCCCTGAGCTCGATGGGTAAGGAGGGGAGAATTTCGTAATTTTTGAAAGAATGTCCATTAAAATTTTAGGATGGTTGGAGATGTGGTGAGTTGTGGTGAACTAATGGATTTCCAGCATAACAAAGACATAATTTAAGTTTTCTCTCCTTTGTCGATCACTGTATGGAAGATATTCTTTTTCAAACACCGAAAAATAATTTGCAATTCAGTTAGTGTGAGAGACGCAAATCAGTCTGTTCCATGTCAAAGGAAATAATGTTAGAATCTAAAGGGTCTATTCCCCATATGGTTGATATCAAGGATTTCCACTGTGAAGGAAAACTATGAAATACTTCGAGTTTCGACATGGCACACGAGGACTGGGAAATATCTTGTACTATCCTATAGTGTTGGGCTTCCCAGGAATTCAGATTATGTGTAGTCCATCGAAATACCCATTTTGTAGGGAAGATGGAAGGTTTGAAAGCCATTTTATCTAACGTGAGAGAGCCATTGGGTGGTAAATTATGTGGAGGATACTTTGATGAAGGTTCCCCCTCTATGGAGTCATATTTCTTGGCTCTGATGTTTAGTGCCACCATGGATTGAACCATCATGACATTTTCGGTTGAGTACTCTTCATTTCACCATGGTGGGGGTGCAGGAACTTGTGTGATCATTTGTTGTTGTTGGGGGAAAGGATTGGTTAATACCATTGGTTGTGAAGGATATACCCCTCATTAAATATATTGATGAATGTTGAAAAGGAGGGGACCGTATTTGGTGAACTAGTCTTCCTTACATACCATGCAGGGGCATTTCACCTTTATTTCTTTTTTTCCCCCAACATTGGGGTCTTGGGTTTCTGTAATCCCTTGTTGGTGAGAATTTTTTTAGGATTTTCCCTTGTTTTTCTTCTTTCCTTTGGATGGTAGGGATGAAGTGGATTGGACCACATTTACCTGGGAGTTTTTTGCTAGAGAGGGAGGATGTTTGGTATTGGTACCAATTTACAATTGTGTGGAAGACTTTAGTTTTACAGAACCCACTTTGCCATCAACATGGGTTCCTAGGGTTGGTTTTGCTGGATCAATCGATAGTTGAGGAGAATGAGGGATAATATCATATAATGTTCCCGACTGGGAATATACCAAGTATAAATATTGAGCATGACGGATGGCCTACTCCTTAGTAACAATGCCTCCCACAACAACATCTCTGGTAATAGGCATCAAAAGTGACTTCATAAACCAATCTGCTAAGAGTTGATCTAGAATGGTAGTTTTAATTAATCACCATTTCATCCTCCACTCATGTATATGATCATAAATGTGAGTGGAAGAGGATTGCCTAAGAAAATTCAAAATATCTATAACGGTTTCATATCAAATGGGTAGTTGGAAGTGATTAAGAAACTACTTGGAAAGAGAATTAAAATCGACAAAGGAGTTTCGCGAAAACTCAATATACCATTTTGGCATCAAACCTGTGAGTGTTCTCTGTAAAAGTCTCAACCAAATGGAATCTCCCATCAAGGAGTTAGAAGAACACAAAATATGGAAGGTTATGGCGTGGTTGTTAGGATATTCTCCAAATGTTGTTTAGAATTTCAAGGTGTCGGACATTAGTTTTGTAGGGATAGGGGGATAGAATGTGGCATGTTGTATGGCATCATTTGTCAAATGCACCAAATATTGTATATCTAAGGTAGCCAATAATGGAAGTTGTTGGTTTGGTTGTGAATACAAGTAGTGTGGATGTGGCATCGAGTTACCAGTAGAATCATACACAGGTTGGGATGGCATGTTAAAGCCTGATGGTCCACCGATATATGATTGAGTGGATTGGGGAGTGGGGAACATGGGGTTCATTGGTTGAGTAGGAAAATCTCCTTGTGGAAAGACTCTTTTCATATTGATTTGACCCCATGGAGTATTTGGAAATCATGAATATGGTAAACCACTAGAAATACTTGTAGGGTTTTTTAGAGCATTATGCCCCCAGGGGTGAGGTGGGTTTCCAATGTGGGAATGTTCCCAAACTGTCTTTTGACCTCCAGTTGGTTTCCCCCCAACTTGTTGTTGGCTCCAAGTAGGTTTTTGTTTTCCAAAATGGTTTTTTTCCTACAAATGAAGGTTTCCCCTAGGTTGTTTTTGTCCCAAAATCGAATATTGTCCCACAACCAAAGTTTGTCCTCCAACTAGAATGAGACCTGCAACTAAAGATTTCCCCCCAGCTGGAAACTAACCCATAACTGAAGGATGCCCTCCAGAAGGGTATTGGACTACAGAAAAAGGTGACCCTCCAGCTGCAACGTGCCCCCCAAGTTTATGTGGAATATTTTTTGGAACTGTCATTGGTTTAAAACCTTGATCGAGAGGAGGAAAATTGAAACAACTTGTCACAAGATATGAAGTAGAAACACTATTGCCTACTAGACTAGATGGAGTCCATAAAGGACAACCAAGTAATGCACTTGGTGTATGCAAGTGTGCAGCCAGAGATGCAGGAAGATAATTTGTACTCACCGACTGTTGAGTCAGGGTAACAGGGGTCAACGACATTTCCCACAAAAGAGAAGTGCTAGTATTAGTGATGTGTGCTAGATCGTCCATCTCAGGATCAAGTCTGGGGATCACTATTCTATATGTATAGTTAGATGTTGATGCATGCATGCTAGAATGTTTCCTAGTGCACACATAGGTGTTGGGTATGTGTTATTTTCTGCCTCAGGAAATGTGTCATGTGCCTCATGAAACATGTCACATATTTAGGTGGTTTTTCGGCACATGGTTTTTGTCGATGGTTTTCTATTTTCGATTAAGGAATTAGGGTTGTGGACTAATACAGGTCATTGGGTTAGGGTTTTGGATGTCGCTGTCTCCTATATGTATATTGTATTGTAAACAAGGTATTATATATGAATGAATATAGAATATGTTGGTTTTCCCAGTTTGGGTTTCCAGGGGAAAAATCTCTGTGTAATGTATGTATTTGTCATTGTATCTTTTCTATTCTTTTACTGAATATCTGTTTGCAGTAGATATTGTACAAGGTTATAATTTACATTTGGTATCAGAGCTTTGTTGGCTTCATGGAGACGCCTTTGTGGTCAAGGGTTTGGCTCAAAACTATGATAAGCCTTGTTACAGTGGGAGATATGTGGTATTAATTTTTTAGGTGAAAATAAATGGCAAGCAATTCGAAGATGGAGATCAAGAAGTTTAATGGGAAAAGTTTTGAGCTTTGGAAGATCAACATGGAAGATCTGTTGGTGGAAAGAGACCAGTGGATCGCGGTAGATCCAGGTATTGCACCTACAGGAACTTCAACAAATGACTGGAAAAAGTTGGATCGGAAGGCAAAGAGCACAATCCGACTATTTCTCTCCGATTCAGTATTACTGAATGTGTGAGAGGAAGCTACAACCAATGATTTATGGGAAATTTGGGGAAGTTGTATGAGTCTAAGTCCCTGATAAATAAACTATTCCTGAGAAATAAGTTGTATAACCTGAGGATGAGAGATGGAGACTCGGTGGTAGAGCATTTGAGCGCCTTCAATACTATGGTAAGTCAGTTAGTATCTATTGAGATTAAAATTTCAGATGAAGATAAATGTATTAGTTTACTGTGTTCTTTACCAGACTCCTGGGATAGTCTGGTTGTGGCCATAGGTAGTAATAAAACTACCTTGAAGTATGATGAAGTGGTCTCATCTTTATTGTCAAAGGAGATGAGACAAAAGAATATGGAAGGATAGAGCATAGACACGTTATTTACAAGAGGACGTTCCAAGGAAAGGAATAGATCTAATTTATCAAGTGGTAGATCTAAGTCTAAGGGTAGATCTAAATTTCATGGAAAGTTTGTAAGGGTATGTTGGAGATGTGGAAAAAAAGGGCACTACAAGAAGAAATCTAGATCCAAGGTTGAGAAAAAGAGGGCATCCGAAGAATCTCATTCTACATAAGAAAATACCTCCAAGGAAGAAGGAGGGGATGTGTACTTGTCTTATTCAAGGACACATGCATATCATGAGGCATGGTTGGTTGAATACGAGGAATCCTTTTATATGAATCCCTACAGGGAGTGGTTCTGTGAATATGAAAGGTATGATGGAGGTAATGTTTTATTAGGTGATGATTCTACAACCAGAATCATAGGATGAGGAAAATTCAATTTGAGGCTCATAGATGGAAGGATTAGAACAATGGTTGGTCTTCTGCACATCCCAGGTTTGGCCAGAAATTTGATTTTTGTAATCAAAATGGAAGATGCAGGGGTAAAAACAATATTTGAAAAGGAAACCTATAGGATGGTTCGAGGAGAAATTGTGTTGTTGAAAGGAGTTTGGTTTGAAACTATGTATAATATGGAAGGAAGAACTATTAGTGATGGGTGTAATAGTTCCATTGTTCCTGATATTGGAGTTGAATAAAAAATAACTCCTACAATAGTTGGAGAAAAGGTTATGATGTGGCATCAAAGACTGGGGCATATTGGAGAGAAGGGTCTTCGACTATTACACAGTAAAGGTATGGTTGAAGGTATGTCTAACTTCTCTCTAGATTTTGATTTCTGTGAACATTGTTTATATGGGAAGAAGAATCAGGTAACATTCCTCTCTTGTGCAAAGAGGGTAGAAGGAATCTTACAACTAGTTCACAATGATGTTTTCGGACCTGTGTTGGTCACATCATTGGGAAAATGTGTGTACTACATCTCATTTATTGATCAATTCTAGAGGAATACTTGGATATATTTCCTCATGAATAAATCTGAAGTATTTGACATGTTTAAAGAGTTTAAGAATCTTGTTGAGAATCAAACAGAGAAAAGAATTAAGGTGCTAAGGATAGATAATGGAGGAGAGTTCTGCGGGAATGAATTTGAATAATTATGTAAGAAGTGTGGTATAGCAAGGCATAAGACTACTCCATATACAGCTCAGCAGAATGGATTTGTAGAAAGGATGAACATGACATTGATGGAAAAATCAAGGTGCATGCTCAGTAGTGCTGGGTTAGGGCAAGAATTATGGGCAGAGGCAGTGGGTACTGCATGTTACCTGGTCAACATATCACCCTTATCAACGTTGGATGACAAGACTCCACAAGAGGTATGGAATGGTAATGAACCTTCTTTCACACATCTCAAGGTATTTGGATGTGATGCATATGTTCATGTTCCAAAGGAAAACAAGAGTAAGCTACATAAGAAGGCCAAAAAGTGTATCTTTATTGGATATAAAGATGGTCTCAAAGGTTATAAGATTTGGAACTCAGAAACTAATAAGGTAGTGTATATCTGAGATGCATTATTTAGAGAAATAAATGATGATGTTAAACATGAAGTCCTACCAAGTAAGGAAGAACCATAGAAAATAGATTTTGATTTAAAAGATGATGAGTCAAACTCTACAGAATAATAGGAATCAGAAGAACAAGATCATCATACTCCAGTATTGAGGAGATCGGTTTGAGAAAGAAGGATACCAAAAATCTATACTCCATCTGATTTCCATTCAAATTTTGATTTGTCTATTAATGATGATGATCCTAGAACTGTTAGGGAGGAAATGGATTCGGAGGATGAAAATATCTGGAAAAGAGCCATGAATGAAGAAATGGAATCTTTGGATAAGAATGAGGCTTGGGATCTAGTGGAGTTTCCAGCTGGAAGAAAGCCCATTGGAAGAAAATGGGTATTTAAAAAGAAGCTAAATGTAGAAGGAAAAGTAAAGAAATACAAAGATCGGTTAGTAGCAAAGGGTTATTCCCAGGTTGAGGGAATTGATTTTGGTGAGATTTTTTCTCTTGTTGCCAAGTTAACCTCCATAAGATTTATGTTATATGTTGCTGCTGCATTTGATTTTGAAATAGAACAAATGGATGTGAAGACAACATAAATACATGGGGATCTAGAAGAAGAAATCTATATGAATAAACGAGAAGGTTATGTTGTGAAGGGAAAGAAGGGGTTGGTATGCAAGATGAAAAAGTCCATGTATGGTTTAAAACAATCACCAAGGATGTGGTATCAAAATTTTGATGATTATATGTTGGGACTTGGCTTCACAAGAAGAAAAGAGGATCACTGTGTGTATTTTAAATTAATTGGTGATCATTTGATTTATTTGGTCTTGTATGTGGATGACATGTTGTTGATAGGAAACAACAAGGAGATTATCCAAGATGTGAAAACTCATTTGTCCTCTAAATTTGACACGAAGGATCTCAA
>ML784142.1:1216798-1230438 GCA_009831015.1 Picea engelmannii | reverse complement strand
TTGAGCTCTTGAATTGTATAATTTTCACACATTTTCTTGATATCTATAGCTTATCTTCCAAGGTCACACAAAAAATAGGTTGCTTGAATAATAACACAATTTCATTATTAATTCAAATCCATGTCTCCCGATGGATGAGGAATCAAATTCCACACTTGGTGGATATTAAATAGGCTACCTAGGATTTTAATATGAGAGATGATAAGAATATAATGCGACCTCAACACATGCAATTTATATCCCCATATACGATGTCTAATACTACCAATCAATGGTCTCTCCTAATACTTGAACTAGTCTCAACTTTGACATTTGAAATAAAAATTGTTACAATCCAAACGTATGTCTCTTCCAACCATCTTTAATACATGTTCCTTGATTTTCACAAAGTTGGATTATTTAAGTCTAATTTGTCCTATTTGTTATGATCCAAATTACCCAAAATTACATAATGAGCAATAATTATTATAATGGCACTTTGATAATATGCAAAATAATGAATGAAAATATTATTAAGTTGTCATGTTGAGAAAGAAACAACATGAGATGATTATCCATCACCATGGGTTCATCTTAACCCTACATCTGTAAAGTATCGAAACGGATAACCTTGGTAGAAATCAAAACTAAAAACTTATGGAAATATCGAAATGTAGAAATAAAATTTTGATTTTTGTTAAGATGTTTCTATTTCCAATGTGTGTGTGTGTGTGTGTGTGTGTGTGTGTATCATATCTACAATATCTCTCTATATAGTGCCATTTCTATTTATATATAAATTTGGTATTTCTCTCTTTTTAGCTCTATGTGATATTTTTTATCAATGTGTGAATCCCATAGATTCTCTCTTTAACACACACACACACAGACATTTCTATTTTTATTTGAATTTCCCTTTAGTAAATATAACATTAATACAATTATTCATTATAATTATTATAATTTTTTCTGAGTTGAAAATAATGATGTCAACATTACTCTCATTACAATATCTCCATATTGGGCGATAAAAGCACCTCTTGGCACAATTATCTTCCCTACCTTATATATAGGAGAAGAATCAAGGCTAGTATTCCCATTCTACCCCTCTAGGATGACATGCTTATAAATAAAGAGAGCCCCCCGACCCCAAAGAGGGGAGCCTAAATTGAATAATGAGATAAGAGAAGGGAAGACGATGTGTTATTATATGCATAATGAAGATAATGATATAAGTTAGGTACATAACATAGTACCCTCCTTTAAAAATGTTTGTCATTTAAACTTTATATTTGAAGGTGTTATTATATGAACTGCTCATCTTCCCATGTGACTTCTTTCATTTAACAAGGTACTTTTTTATGGTATATCTTTGAGATGACTGCTGTGGAAGTTAATAATAACTTTAGTTTCTAGAATCAACTTTCCCTCCTCATCCAATTCTAAAATTTCATTCTATAATAGAATGTTCTAATCCACTTAATGTTTTAAACTCTTTCAAACCAATTGAAGTTTTTTCTTAATATCTTGTAGGATTTCTTGAGTTTACTAAAGACAAGAATAGATTGCCCAGACCTTAAAAAAAAACCTACAAGTAATTTATGATGTTGGGATGGGTACTACTTGGTATAATATCAATGGAAATATGCTCATAATGTGTGCCTAGAAGTCCCTTTTGAATCTTTGGAAAGACTTTGTTATGCTTATCTAATATATGTTGTAGTTATGAAAAATCTCTTTATATCACATTGAACTTCAATAAAATAATTCTTGATCACGATAATTCCATTACATCATTTATTAAGAAACTTATCCATTCTATGCAAGACAATCACTTGAGTTGGTAGAGACTTGTAAGATGATATTCCCTCCACTCCATAAAGAATCTCGTAAATAAATCCTCATAGTTCATGGAAAATTCACCTAGAGTTTTAAGACATTTCACACTCAAAAACACATCTATCCTTCCAATGGAATGGCATACACGAGGGTTCTTGAGTTATAATCTTCAATGCTAACTTTGATGTTGTGGCATTTTACTCAATGAGTTAACTCCTTGTAAGCATCACTTGAAAGTTTGTAATTAGGTAGGGAAAGTAATTGAGATAGTATGGCAACCTTTTATTAATAAAGCTATTACTACTACCTAAGTTGATGAGGACTATGACCTTTTTATTCTTGATGCATCATTCAATATTAAGGGTTTTGAGGGGGTGATAATATCTACCAAGGCATGTACTATTATGGTGGTGATTTCTTCTCCATGCTCCAACAAGGGCTCAAACTCTTTCAAGATCTTGTGGATATTACTCATTAACCTCCACATTATTTTCAAAGAATAACAATCTTGTTTTAGGGTACTTGTTCCCTTTGACCATTTTTTGGTACACATAAGTACAATCCATTAGCTTAGTTTCCTTTCATATCCTTTGATGTGGTTCGAGTGAGGTATGGTGTCATGTTACTATTTAGAAAATATCGATTATGGTTTCCCACCATGGGTCCTATGAGAGACTTCAATGGAGATATACTATTAACTTCAATATGACGAGGTAACATGATGTATTACATAATATTAGTTGGGTCGTATATACTAAGTTCATATTTAAATACATATTTTAGGTCCCCAGTATAAAGCCCCACATTCTTATCATCATTTAGGCCATATACTATAGTAGCCAATTTTTGATACCACAAGGTATATTCTATTGTTGAAATTGAGTGTCCTGACTTAGAAAATTGACTAAAATAGTCTCTTGATCATGTATATCTCATGTATATCATATTGATCTAAGACGACACCCATAAAGGTAGCATAAGCATGTAGTTATTGTGAACGATACTATTTATTATTCACTCGTATGATTGTAAGAATTATGTATCAAAGTAAAGTGATGCTAATGACACCTTCTACTTTGACAAAAAATGATACAAGAAGAAATATTGATCTAGTTGGCTCACTCAAATTAGAATATCATTTCCATCAAACTTTGTTATGTCCACTTTTTGGAGGTGATTCACTTTTGTAGCCAAGTAGTGTGGTGCTCCACATGAGGAGGAGGATCTTTAACAAATTTAGAGTCGGTTTTCATTGGTTTGATTGGAGCTATGAAATGATAATCAATGATAATGTCATATCACAAGATATTTGGTACTTGAACCCATCCATTTGTGCCTCTAGTCTTCCCTATAGTCAATCATTTTTCTTCTCGAGGTTATTGCCCACATTTTCATTGTATATAGGCACACTTGTTATCACTAATACCTTAAATTGCCATAAGGCCTCATCCATGGCTTATCCTTCTACCTCTTGTTTGTAGTGGTGCCATTTGATAAGCATGCCCTAGCTAAGTCTATAGGGTATAAACATTGAGAAGTAGGCCAATTAAAACCTAAAATAAAATAAAATGAAGAGAGAAATAAGGTTTTAAAGGGTTCGCTCGCAAGTGATATATTGGTATCTTCCATTCAAATTCAAATTTGAAAATTTAAACATCCATATATTTGCAACCACGACTTGAAACAATCCAATCCTTTTGAATTACCTTCTTTGAACACCACAATCAAAATTTATACCTAATTTACACTAGCATGTTGTATTAGACCCTTTTATGGTGACTAGTTTGTATTAGATCGACATTGTATTTGTAATATCTTTGTGATTTCCACTCCAATTTCTATGAAATTTATTATAATAGTCTAAAATATCTTATCCCTAATTAAAATTGTCTCACATGATTTGGATATTCCAAATATAAGTTATGTCTAATTTCTAAACCCTATTATATTTAGCCATTCTTAAGAGAGCAAACTTATGCATATATTAACTACTTGATTTTGATATCAAATAATATGCAATTTGAATATGTAACAACCTTGGATGTTTTCTTTTAAATGAATTAGGAACACTTACTTAAATAGGCACACTATTGTGATGAATTAGGTACACTTTTAGATTGAACTCGAACCTTGACTTGTAAAAGCTATAACTTGAACATTTCATTCCTAATTCTATTAAAATTTAAACTAGACACATTTGGATATATTCTTTCCTTAAAAATTAAGAGACATTCAATTTGGATATCCCCACCAGAAGTTATATATATAATATCAAAGGAGACTCCTTAAAGGTGTCAATCCAAGAATTGCATACTCTAACACCATTACCTTAAGAGGGGAATCCCGATGACCCTAGGGGGAATGAGATGGAAAGTGAAGAGATGAAGGAAATCCCCCCTATAGGTCAATATAGAAGATGAAAAAAGGCTTGGGAAAGAGTCTTGGTGGTAGCCAATGGTTGCCAAGAGATAAGAACACCAACAAATAATTTTGTACCTTCCCAAGACAGAAGAACAAGTCGAGCATATATGTATAATGTTAAGTGGACAAGAAAGTTAGGCTTGTTGTCCCTAATTACAACAACAAACAACAATGTATATCAAAAATAAAATAAGTGTTAAATATGCTAAACAATTTCTAAAATTCCAACAAATGATGCAAGAGATAAGTTAAATAAACACTAGTGATACTCAAGAATGAAAGAAAAAGACTTTAGCAATGCGACAAGGTTGTTGTTGGTCCTAAGGTCTACACTTGACTGCTAAAGGGAAAATCTAGGCCACTTATTAGTTTAGAATGATTGTTTCTTTAATTTTTGTTGGTTGGTCAGAGGGTTATTCTATCAAGACAAAGGAAAGGTTGGGTTGGCAGAACGATATGGATGAGGTCCCTCCTTGGCTGATGGCACAATAATGACAAACTAGTGAAATAATAGAAAACAAAGAGAACCAACAAACTACTCAATGAATAATCTGTTGCAGAAAGTTCAATACTTAAAATATCATTTCAAGACATCAAACATGTATCAAAACACAATAAATCCCACAGGTTGCAGAAAAAAAATCATTACCAAAGCATTAGTTGTTTGACATGTTGCATATCAGTAAAAATAAGTCATACAATAGATGAAAGGAAATGAAATGTACGTCACACAAATCAAAAAATGTATTCAAGATAAGAATGAAAACACATGAAGAGTTGAAAAAAACACTATCATCAAGAGTATATTCACCAGGTAGAAATATTTAATCTATGCATAAAACGGGTCCAACCAGTCTATTGTATTTCTATTCTTTTCTCAAAAAATCCGACCTTTACAATATTTGAAAACTGACTATTTAAAAGATTTGCAGAGGCTCTCATCCTTATGGAACTGAGACCTCAATTTAGGGAACTGTTCGTAAAACAAAATATTAACTTCACTAAGATACCAGAATTAAACAACAAGAGTGGTTCTTATCACACACATAACACCACTCTTGCATCTAATCTAGGAAAATGATGGACTTAATCAAATGAAGCTACTATTGTCTCTACAAAAGAATTGATGCATGTGCTGGAGGAATTGAGTGGCCGAAAATAGGCCTCAGAGTGACAGAGAAGGGATCTGTATTGAATGACATCATGTTTTTGAGTTGTTGGAGGCCACTGGAGATAACTAGCTACATGAGCATAGCTTCCTGAAGTGTTTCTGGAACTAATATGCATTGACCTGTGACTGAGACTTAGCTCTTCGTCTATGCCTGTGCTTTCATAATCCAAGCGCACTTTGTATTGACCCCGTCATCTTCCATATGTATCTCTAAAATAGCTTCATTGGAATGGTTGTCATCCCATTGAGCATGAGGGGAGACGTGGAGGCGAGCATCCAATCGAGAGACGGGATGAATGGACGTGATGGTAGATGACGTGTAGTGGGGGATACAGGTGGCGCATAGGGAGAGGAGGATTATATAGGTTGGGAATTGAGTGGAGAACATGTGGTGAAAGGTGAGAGGGGGTGATATTGAAACACAATCTAGGAGGAACTCAGAGGGGGGTGTAGGCGGTAAGCGGATTAGAGGGGGGGGTCTGAGTTCTTGAGGAGATGCCACATTAGGTAGGGCCCACGATGAGAAAAATACTTTCTCGGACCCCCCCCCACCATTAAATATAGAAATTTCTAGGTGGGGGTCCGAGTTGTGACAAGGATTGTCGATCTGGAGAGGTGGGCCACCGCTGATGGAGATCAACATGGGGGTTAATAGAGGACAAGTGTCAGGCAGTGAGAGGAGCAAGAGTAGTGGATGGGATGAGTGGAGGTGATGTGGAGGTGACATAGTGATCTATTGTCATTAAAGCACATGATTGCGGGATTTGTTGAGGGTGGTTTGGATCCAGACTGCCTTTGGGCCCACAATCCACCACAAGCTGCCACGTACCCTTCAATTAAAACCATGGTTTAAATTGCGGGACTGCTCTGGAAAATTAACGTTCGGGAAGTTTGTGTCCCCACAATGAACTATAGCTTTCAATCTAATCATGATCCAAGATTTGGGTGACATTTACCTCCTACAAGGATCGATGGTTCTCGTTGACCTGGGATCAATGGTCCAGATTCACTTCAGACTTTCGGGCTTCAGGTGTTTTGAATGTGAAACATGAAACATCTCCCGGAGGAAAATCGCTGAAGTGATGTGGTGGGATGATGTCACATGCTTTCACAACTGTTGAGGTGTCTAGGAAAGAGAGGTGACATGTGTCACATGGAAATGGGTGAATGACACAACCAAATGACCTTAGATGAATTCCACGTGTGTTGCCTCATGAGTGTGCCATGTGTCTCAATTGTTGGTTGCCACGTGATTTGGCACTTTGGGACCTTGGTTCTTCGGGCTTCAGGACTTCGGGAGTTTCAAATTTTAATCATGAAGATCTCCTGGAGGAAAATCCCCAAAGTGAATGATCTTATTCCACATGTCTCTGTCGATGTATGGTCCTGATTTATTCCAGGTTTTCAACACTTTGGGGTTCGGTAGTTTCAAATGTTAGTGCTTCGAAACTTCTCGGAGGAAAATCACCGAAGTAACTAATATGTCACCACGTGTCCCATCTAATGAATGGTCTATATTTACTTCGGGACTTCGAGTCGTTGTCTCTTTGGGACTTTCAAATGTGAAACCTGAAAATGTCCTGGAGGAAAATCACCGAAGTGAATGATCTATTGTACATGTCGTGACCGACGAACGATCCATATTTTCTTTGTAAATATGGGCTTCGAGAGTTCAGGAGTTTATGAATGTTATGCTTGAGAAAATCTGGAAGGAAAATTTCCAAAGTGATGTGTCGAGTTCCTCGGGACTTCGGCTCTTCAGCTCTTTGGAGGCTTCAGTTCTTCGACAACTCATTACTTCAAACTTGATATTAAAACCCGTGTTATTTTGGAACTCGAATGGACAAGGGTCGCTGATCCATGATTTCCTTGGTGTATCTTTACCGTTGAAAATTTACCTGTCTGTTCCCACAGTCTGAGCCCGAAATTTTCTTCTTTGGATTGTTGCGTCATGTGCATGGGCATTCCCTGTACATACAAAAATGATTGGGAAAAATGTGGTGAGCTAAATCCATGGAAACCATGATGAAAAGTAATTTGAACCAAACATGACATATATTTCATCCTTCAAGAAAGACAGAAAATGAAATGTGGAAAGACTCAGACATGATAGAGGTAAACAAGAACCAAGTCACTCAGTAATGGGAAAACGACTTAACCAACCAAAAAAATGTTGATGAAGGCATAGGGAGAAAAAAAAAGAGAGGCAGGAGATGCATACCTAGGTTACAACATTAGCTCCAACTGGGGATAGCTCATCCCCATGAGGTGCTAAGAACTATAGATTTGTGCCTTGAGATTAGATAAATTCTCTTACCTTTCATCACTTACCCTAGTTTTTGTCTGTCATCCCTTTGTATCTGTTACTGTCCCTTAGCCATGCATTTTATTGAATTAAAAACTAAAACTACACCCCAGTGCCTTGTTGGGCTATGGAGTCTTTATTAAAACACAACTAACTAATCAAAAATCAACAATAAAGGACAGGACCTATGGTACAAGGGGGACCTTCCCCACTCCTTAAACAAAATAGTGTTTTAGGAAGCGCCCATTTACTGGGCCTCCAAGGATCTTTGTGTCATCTAGATTGTGCAGAATGAACATGTTGTTGTCCAGAACTTCAATAACCTTAAAAGGTCCAAACCAAATGTTGTCAAATTTACCATGCTTGGACTTGTCATCCCTTTTGGCATCCCACCTCAAAAATAGGTCACCTTCCTAAAAAAATTCCTTCTTGGTTTTCTTATCAAAGGCTGATTTGATATTGCTATGGTATGCCTCTGTTCTCTAATCAAGTGCCTCTCTTCTCTGTTGAACTTCTATAATCTGGAAGATCCTCCGTTGGATGTCATTGGGCTCCTCAATATCCTCCTGCAAGAATTTCAGGATTGGTATACCAAGTTGAGTAGGAAAAACGACATCTATTCCATAAACAATATGGAATGGTGAGGTTCCTAGAGACTTCTTAGTGATGATCCTGTCAGCCCATAAGGCATATTTGATTTTAGAGTCCCAAAATTTCTTGCTTTCAATCAACAATTTTTTTATGATTCTGATGAGAGTCTTGTTTGATGATTCTTCCAGTCCATTTCCTTGAGGGTAATAGGGTGTGTAATGTCTCAAGGAAATTTGATCACTGCCACATAAGTCAATCATGGATTTGGACTTGAAAGATTGGGCATTGTCTATTATGAGCTTGCTGGGGAAACCAAATCTAGAAAAAATATCAGTTTCTAGGAAATTCATGATTACCTTATCAGTGGAATTCCTGGTGGGCACAACGTCAATCCATTTGGTGAAGTAGTCAGTGGCAGTGAGGATCCCCTTATGTTTACCATTGGAGGGTGGATTTATTTTGCCTATGAAGTCTAACCCCCATTTTTGAAATTAACTACTGGCTTTGATAGGTTTTAGGGGCAGTGCTAGTAAATTTTGTTTCCCTGCAAAAATCTAACATTCATTGCAGGCTCTATCAGTGGAAACACATCAGAGAAAAGGGTGGGATAGTAGTATCATGCCCTCAGGATATTGAGCGTTGTGGCCTTCTAATGTTGGTGCCCTCCATACACTCCTCTGTGCATTTCTGTTGTTACTTGTTTGGCTTCATCTCCATCAAGTCATTTTAATAGAATGCCAGCAGGATCCCTCCAATACGAGATCTGGTTTGAAATGCATAATTTGATGGATTTCAACTTGAGAGACATGGCCTTTGTCTTCTTCACATTCGGTGGACATTCAAAATTTTGTAGAAAACAAATGTTTTTTTATACTAAGGTGAAGAGGAATACTTTTCAGATACCTGTAGGTTGTCTTTTCCAGGCTGTATGATGGGTGTATTTGATCGGGTGAAGATTTTATGCAACTCTAACACCTTGCAGTTTGATTCTGATAGAAATTTGGCCAGTCCTTTCCCCTTGATCATCTTGGTGGGATTTATGTGAAAATCATACTCCAACAGCTTGAAAATCCATTTTCCTCTTTTCCCCTTGTTGTCTGGCTGGACCAAAATCGCTTTGACACTGCTGCTAGGAACAAAGGTTGTAATGCTAGACTGTAGAACGTAAACCCTGAAGGCCTTGAGTTCTTTGACCAATGAATATGACTTATTGTATAATATATCATACTTGAGCTTAGAATCTCGAAGGGCTCTGCTGAAAAAGGCTATTGGTTTCTCATGCCCTTCCTCATTTTTCTGCAGTAGTACAACAACAATTGTTTCCTCCGAGGAAAAGGAATAGATGAAAAACTCTTTGGCATAGTCAGGGTTGGCCAATATAGGTAATTCAACTAAATATTTCTTGATTGTTTGGAAAGATTATTTCTCCTCCAAGGACCATTTTATCACAACATATTTCTTCAACATGTTAGTAATGGGCTTCAGAATTTCAACAAAATTAGGCACAAAACATCTGAGGAAGTGTATCTTACCAATAAAAGACTAGTCAACCTTTTTGTTTTTGGGAATCTCAATTTGTTGAATGGCACAAACCCTCTTTGGATAAATTTTTATGCCTCTGACTGATATGATGTGACCCAGGAGCTTCCGTTCTAGCATGTCAAAGTGTGAGTTCTTAGGATTGAGAGATATCCCATACCTCTTGCATTTCTTGAAAACCTTCTCCAAATGCTGCAAATGTTCCTCATCAGACTTGGAGAAAATGGTAATGTCATCTAGATATATGACGATGAATTTTTCCTTCTCCCCAACAAAACTATGTCCATGGACCTCTAAAAAGTTTCCCCTGTGTTCATGAGCCCAAAGGGAATCTTTTCATACATGAATGTTCCCCATGGGGTGGTGAATGCTATCTTTTCTTTATCTTCCTCACAAACTACTATCTGGTTATAACCAGAGTATCCATCTAACAAGGAAATTATGTGTGCACCTACCACCCTTTGTAAAATATGATTCATCTCGGGGAGAGGGTAATTGTCCTTCAAAGAATACTTGCTTACTATTTATGAAGTCAACACATAAGTGTATCTCCCCACTTTTCTTCCTCACAGGTACTAAGTTTTCCACCCAGTTTGAATACCTCAATGGTACAATAATCTTGGCATCCAACATTCTTTTTAGCTATTTCTCAATTATGGACATCAACATAGGATTAAATTGTCTAATTTTTTGTGTGAATGGCTTGGAGCCAGTTTTTAGGGGGATCGTGTGTTGGATGATGTCAGTATCAAATGTCTTCAAATATTCATAGGACCATGCAAAAGTATTAGGAAACTTTTTAATGAGGCCGAAATACCTGTATTTTTATTTTGCATCCAATTCTTTGGACAACTTGATGATCTTGGGATTCTCAGTGGTCCCAATATTGCAATCTGTCACCTCTTCTTCTTGATCCTTCATGACAGTTCCTTTGTAAACATCATTACTGCCGAACAATCTTTCCAAAGGCACTAGTTCTTTTGGAATATGGTTTATTTTTAGTTCTACAATATCATTTCCAACCACTATCTTCAGCAGATGGGAGGCTTGTTGACCTTCTAATTCCTCATTTTCATCTTCTTGAATTTCCTGATCAATTGAGATATTGGAGAATTCATAAATGGTGTGGAGAAATATCTGCAACTCTAAATCATCACCGAAGACTTGTCAGTTCTTTATGTTGTCTGGTATGGTTGTTCTATGTTTTATTTCCACCTAATATTTAATAGTTGGGCCAATGGGAGGCCTAAACGTGCTGACAACTAAGGCCAGAGAATCATCTCTATGATTATGTTATTTGAGAATGAAAGAGAGGTTAAATGCTAGAAACAAATTATCGATCAGGTCCCATACCTCATTTTTTTACTCCTTGAGCGTTTGTTTCTTAGTTCCATAGATACTCCTCACTTGATTAATGACCAACTCAGAATCACCAAAAACTGCTAAACAATCAATGGCCATGTCTTTGGCAGCTCTCAATCCCAATACTAGAGCTTCATATTCAACTATATTATTAATAGTCTCAAACAACAACTTATAAGAGAGGTTTATTACTTCTTCTGAAGGGGAAATGAGGAGAATACCTGCACTAGATCCTTTTTTTGATGAAGAGCCATCGAAATACATCTTTCACACCTTGTTTTTCTAGCCAATCATTGGATTATCTTTGCATTGGTTGACTGATATTTCAGGTTCAACATCATTTAAATGAAAAACAAGTGAACCCATCCCATCCTCAAGATCATAAATGGGGTGATTTATTTGGTTCTGATGATCACTGATGTTGTAGGATAACCTTACCTCTCTATATAGCCTCTTGTTCTCACCACAAAACACATGAATGGTGGCATATGTGAGGTCCATTTGCAATGATCCTCCAACCTTCTTATCCCAAGTTCTTGATAATAGAATGCCAAACTTTGGGGGGATGTTGGCCACCATAATGTCCATCACTACACTCTTCATGGGTAATTTTGATAGAGAAACCACCATATCCTTTATCAATCCCAGGCATTTTACATTTTTAGAATCAAAGGAGTACAGGTCTTGGTAAGGATTGGTAATCTTCAGACCTAGTTCTTCCATAACAATTTTGGGCATGACATTGTCAGAGGCTCCTGAGTCCATAAGACAGTTGTGCAAGATCTTATCATGGAGATTCAGAGATATATAGAAAGGAGGAGAAGCATCAGAGCCATCCTCAATGTGCCACATTTATGGCGGATTTTTCATCCTGTAGACTAATGACATCAGAAGATACACTAGAAGGAGTTGGTTGCAGAACTTTCATGATGGATTTCTTGAAAGGTTCATTTTTTAATAATTCTATCAAAGGGAAGGGAATCTTGATTTTTCTCATCTCATGTTCCAAGATAAAATGGGTTAGTGGCTTATCATCTTCCTTTGTTTTAGGGGAAAGAGGTTTTGATAGTGGAGATGACTGAGTTTTAGATGACATACCTTTATTTGGATTTGTCTTGGGAGGGGCTTCTTATTGTTTTCCTTGATCAAAGGTGGTGGCCTTGGAAGCTCCATTTCTCAACCTCAAATCGTATTTATTCTTGGGTTGACCTTGAATAACTCCCTCTTCCCCTATCTGATCATCAAATTGATTTGAAAATTGTGCCACCTCATATTATTTCTGTGTTAAGTGACTGGTATAATAATATGTCTTATTGAAAAGCACAACAATATCATCCACGACATCATTTTCAATATCTATCTCCTCAATCTGATTTTTTTGGAAAGGGGGAACTACCCTTTGATCATCAACATTTCTTATTTCTCTCTGCATTACTTGAGGAGCATCATTAGGCCTTCTGAATTGGTTCTGATTTCTATTACCATCCCCTTGAAAATTTATATTTGGCTGTTTGGATTCCCATTTTATCTTAGCTATATCAGAAGTCAGATCCTTCAAAGTCTTAGTTATATCTTCAAGTTTGGGATCAAATGTAGCTAGGTTAGAGGAGGTAGGGGCATCCTCTCTCTATTTTTTCTTCTCTTTATCAGATCTAGTCTTTAATCTGTCTGATGCCAAAATATTAGATTCAACTTTAATGGTTTCTTCCTACATGGATAACAATGTGGTTGATCTTCTCTCTCCCAGGAGGAGGGAGAATTTTTCACTGTAAGAGACGAATAAATTAAACAACCAATTATTTTATACTTAGTAGTAAAATTCAAGAATTTCTATAATTTAGCTCATTCGTATGCAAATTCATCAATAATAATAAAATTTTATAAGAGATTAATCAACAATGCATAATTTTAAATAATACCTAAACCTGATGCTATTAAACTCCATTTGTCTGTCACTTGCCTCCTTCCCGCTTCTGCAAAACACTGCCCAAAACCGTTCCTCCCTGCCAACTAGGTAACTCCCTAGCTCCAGGATATCAACGGATATCCTGGCCCCCATGCCCAAAACCCCCAGCAACTTCGGTGCACTGATAAAATCCTACTCCATAACTTCACCTCTCTCCGCAAATCCAGATCTCCCAAAATTCATCCCCAACCTCCCGTGGAATAATCTCCCGTCCAACTCCTTCCCTTCCTTATCCCTCCTTCACCGACTCTCCCCCCCCCATTTACTCCTTACCTAACCCATTTATTACTCTTATCCTTTCCCGTTAATGCTTTTATCTTCTCAGGATTCATAGGTTATCCCTTGTTGTATACACAACCATTTTATATCATATACCATTAATCTATTAAATCCATTACGTAAGTTATTAAATGTAGTTTGTAGTTAAATTATTAATTAATTAATTACAATTATATCCTTTAATTAAT
>ML784142.1:1184683-1202797 GCA_009831015.1 Picea engelmannii | reverse complement strand
TCCTGTCTTGGGGACGACCTCTTATAAATAAAGAATATGTGCTATGACTATCCATGCTTTTCCACCTCATCTCTTTAGATAACAAGGATCAAACTACATCCTCATACTTCAATGTAGATTGAGTGGTACTACCAATTTATACAACAAGATTATCCCAAGAGTCTGACAAAGAACATAATAAAGTAATACATGTATCTTCTTCTGCAATCTTAATATTAACAGAGACAAGCTGACTTACTAGAGTATTAAAGGCATTTAGATGTTCTGTCACAGAATCTCCATCTTCCATCCTGAGATGATACAACTTATTTCAAAGAAACAACTTGTTTACCAGGGTCTTTGATTGATACAAATTCCCCAACTTATCCCATACTTTCTTGGCTGTAGATTCTATCAAGACATTCAACAAACCTGAATCTGCCAGGCAGAGTCGAATAGTACTCCATGCTTTTCTTTCCAACTTCTCCCAATCTTCCTTCGACATACCAGTAGGTGGTGTACTAGTAGTTTGTGTACTAGTATGTTGTGTACCAGTAGCCTGTGTGCTAGTAGACGGCGTACCAGTGGGCTGTGTACCCAGATCCACAACTATCCATTGTTCTTTGTCTACAATAAGGTCCTCCATCTTGAGCTTCCATAGATCAAAGTTTTTACCGTTGAACTTCTCTATCTCAATTCTAGATGAGCTCGCCATTCCTCTTTCTATACTCGAATCTCCATTGCAAAAGCTCCCACTAAACCCAGGTTTATCACATACCCAAGATAAACTTGATCAATCAAGACCAAGCCAAACCCTCAACAATAAAGCCATCCCTCTGAAGCCAAAAATGAGCTCTGATACCACATGTAAGTTTTAAACCTGTGAAGTAAAACAATGCATACTGATTCTTAAGAAAAACATAATTTAATCAATGGCTCATTCACATAGTACACAGAGATTTATACCGGAAACCCTCAACCGGGAAAACCTTTCATATATTCATTATATCAAATTTCACCATTCACTAAAAAAAATATATACAATGTTTTTAGGTATTCCATAGATACCAAAACCCTAATCCCTTAATCCGGGATTAATTTACAAAACTCAGTTGTCATATCTGACGCACCCACGCACACACATGCAAAGAATATAACACCTACCCAACAAAGGGAGTATAATGCATCAAATGCATTAGCATAAGTGATCTTGGTAGAGGCTTCAGTTGGTTTGATTTCATTTGGGATTCTACCATACATTTTATTGAATCTCTTGGTGAAGTCTGAAATAGATTCACCATTCTTTCTCTTTAGAGCCCCAAATTCAGTGATGTAATAGATATAATCTCTCCTATCTCCCCATTTATTTATAAAAGCTTCATCTAATGCCTCAATATTTGAAATGGAGGATGGAGGAAGACTTCTGAACCATTTCTAACCTCCCCGTCTAGACTCTGTACAAACAACCTCATCCTCACATATGAATAAACAATGTTAAAGATGTCTGCAAAACTATAAAATGATACCAGATGCTCTTCAATAGATATTTCAACTTCCCCATTATATCTTGGCAGATATTTCATGTAATATGTGGTTGGAAGTTGTTGACGGGCGAAATTGATCGCTCGTCAACTGGAGGGGTGGATCCGGTCCAAAGTTGTCAAAATAACCCAAGCCGTTTGGAATGATCCACTCTGACAAGTTTAGCGGCTCCGTTGGCCGATCTAAGTACTAGGAAAACGAAAGAAAAACTAAGGTAAAGAAACTAATCTAAGTGAAAAAGAAGCTACAACAAACTATATACAAATCTAAAATATATATATAATAGTTCACTAACTAATATTATAAAAAAATCATTCTACTTATTAAATGTTCAGCTATCAATACAATTAAATCTCAATTATATATGTACATTACTTACAGAATACAAATTTTGATCGAAATTTGCAAAATCATTTGTAGATTGTTTTATGACAGCGAAACTATTGTTTTTGGATTTTTATAATTTTTATGAAAAAGAACTAAACAACAACTATCTAACTAAGCAAAGAAGATAATGATCTGTACTATATATCTATCTAAACTAGAGGGAATTATTAAATTAATTAACTATTAAATTGAAAATAATAAACTGACCTGAAGTAGCGCTTCCTATTTGTCCTGTTCAAAGTACTCGATTTAGCTGTTTAATGGGAGAAACCTGCACCAGATTTTCCACAAGCTTCTCGTAAATAGGAAGAAGCAACGCTCTTTGAATACGAGTGACAGAACAAACAAGACATAAAACAACAACAATTTTATAGTTTACAGATCATCACATTTAGATAAATCCCAGTGTGAATATTTGTACATAACCATTCATTTAACAAAGAAGATAAACCTTCTATTCATTAAATTCAAACAGAGTAATTGATGTGAGTAAAATAAGATACATCAAATATGGACAGAATTTAAATCATAATGCATCGACCTGTAACAAATCTTGATATCTAAAGTAGTCAATAATTTGATTACAAATTGTTATGCACAAAATTTGAACAAAAGTAAGATAAATTGAAGCTAAAGCCGTACAACAAATCCACTTCTATTCGAGTCTGTATAATCATAATTCCATAGTCTCTGTTCTCCCAATAGTGATGGTTTTTTTACAAAAAATAATAAGTATATAAATCCCACAGGGTGAAACATTCCTTGTGGGAATTATCAAAAACTGTTTGCAAAAAATATGGGAACAATCTCCCAAATCTCTATTTCTAACTAAGACCAACAACCTAAACCAAAACTATGTAACAAAAAGCATGTTCTAAACTGCCACAGTAGGTCCAATTCCCATTGAAATTCATGTGTACCTGTAGATGGACAAGAATAAACAATTTTAGATAGTGTTTAGTTGTAAAATCAACAAAAATCCAAATTTTATGACAAGCTACAGAATCTCACGATTCTGTAGCTGGTCATATTTTCAAACAAAATCGTTCCAAATGGTAACATAAATGTATGCGGTGAATCAAACAACTCTTTTATTACTAATTCAAAACAAATACAATCGTTTATGCTAATTCAAGAACAACAAAATCGTATTAAATCGATTCAATCAAAAAAGAACTATATTTGATTTAGCAAACAAATCTTTTGTACTAATTCAATGCAAACACAATCGTTTTATGCTAATTCAAAATGAAATCATTCTTGCTAATTCAAAATAAACAGAATCGTTGTAAAAACATTGTTTAAATATCATACCTTGGTTGTAGAGATATGATTTGGTCAGGCTAACTTTGAATTAACAATGGCAGTGGCTTCCTCAACATTTTTGAACACGATAGAACCTGTGGTCTTTTGCCTCTTATCGTAAGCTTGCAGTCTATCATTTTCCTTAGACAACACAGTCACCCGGTCCTCCAAGGACTTAATTCGGGACAGCAACAGAGGAACGTCTATGTAGTATCGCTCGAGCCAAGAGTTGCATTGAGTTCACTGTTGTTGATCGGGTCGACTCACTACAGGTGAAGCATCCTTTAAATTACCAGGGGTTCCACTATCAAACTTGATCCCGGGGAAGTTAGGGTCATCCTTAAGGCACGGTGGGAGGTTGGACACGTAGTCATAGGGTTCAACAGAACAGAGGCTGTGTGAGTATGGGTACTCCTCAGTAAAAAATCGCTCAATCTCAGAGTCTAAATATTCACTCAAAATAATAGGCTTCTGGTCTATGTTTTGTTTGGGCTTATTACGAGCACACCTAGATTCCCAATGTGCAACTTTCTTACCCTTGTTGTTGACATCTGTATTACCCTTCCCCTTTTCTCTTTCAGGCCTCTTAACAGTCTTAGCATTGTCTTTCGAACATGAGTTAGGCATGGTGTCGAGTAGGTCAGTGTTGGGGTAGGTCAAGGGTTCGAAAACGGGTAGGAAGGTAGGAGGTAGCAGGGCAGTCCCAACAAGTGTTTCAGTGACCATGGTCTTGTCCACTTGACCACATTCAGGAGTGGCAAATCCATTTTTGAATAAGAAAAATTCCCAACAGTCACCACTCAACCTCAAATGATGAACAATAACGATTTTAATCAAACAGTGATGGAAGAGGCTGGAATCATCCTTCTCCCTCTTAAATCGTTTAGCCATTTTATACAGACTACATAGGAGGTAGTGAGGAATATTCAAAGGGAAATCTATGAAATTCATAAGCAGTCGGAGATGGTAAAGAAACATTAAACCATATCTACCTTCGCAAGTAACAAATTGCTTAATAATGCCCAATAAATCATGCCACCTAGACTTAAGGGTCGTGACTGGCATACCTTTATCACAACTGATAATTTTCCTCGAGGTAAATAGGAGCGACCATGGAACTTCATCCACCTTCGAATTCTTAAACCATCTCTTCCCTTTAGCTGGAAAACCAATAGCTGAGCTGAGGAATTCCTCATTCAATTCAAGTTGGATGTCCCCAACTTTGGCCCTGCATCCATCGAATGTGAGGGAAAATTGTTGAGCGACTGCGAGGTTGAAACCCTCAAATATTTGGATGAAAACTAACTAGCCATTACTCTCCATATCCTCACAAGCGTTGTCAAATAGAAACAACATTTGGACGCCATTAAGTTATATGCACACTACAGGGGCCATAGGAGAGAGCACACGGTCTACAGGGTAAACGGTGAGGGGGCTGGACAACATAGACACAGGACCAAATGCTCACAGGTTTCCCCAAAACAAGCAGAGGTAGCCCGAGATACAAGGGAGACATTAATGCCTATGTGTGCGAGGGTGGTGGAATGAAATGAAACCATGCAAAACATTCATATTGATATGTACATTCGACAGTGCCTTGGTAATTCAAATCATTCACATCACAATCCAAATATCAAATGGATTAATCACATACTCATCAAAAGCCATAACATATATAACCAAAAGATTTTGATCAAATATCCAATAACTATTTGAAAACCATAGTGTTCATAACCAACAATTGGTCTGTATGTCAAATCGACAATAGTATGTGTATGTTTTTAAAACAAAACAACATGTCGAATATTGCACCAAAGATTCAATCATAAAATTAATGAGTTGTATGAAACCATTGACGATTTTAATGCCATCGTCATGACTTCCAATTCAAGGTTTTCACGCTTGCAGTCGTGAAAATGAAAATGAAAGTCAAGTGTGTGAATGCACAAGATAATAGTGTCATTTTGTTTTAAAGAATTGCGACGAGTATTGAGGGTTCAAAACCTTCGTGTGGGAAGCTTGTAAGGAAAAGATAAAAATGAAAAATGGCTTCCAACAATGGCGACACACTGGTAGAAGCAGTTATCTCTGCCATAAGAACAAATCTAGATTATGATAATGAGAATAATTCTAACTCAAAAATAACCAGAAAATTGTTTAAACTTCATCATTAATCAAAAACTTCCAGCTGTGCTTAAAAGATGAAAATTGATAATAGTCTTAAGACAAGCGAGTCATGATATTAAGATAAATATCCAATACTATTGTCAGAGCCACTGCTGCCAGCAGACGTCCATGGCCTCGATAGGGTTTCCATTTAACCCACTCTGATATCCATATCCTGCCAAGAAGTTCCATATCAGAATAAAGGACATTTTAAGGTCAAAAGATTCCATATTTGCAAATTTTCATATACCCGACATTGCTTCGCTGCCAGCAGGCCTGTTCAGTACCCCGACGAAGTTGTCTTGGCATCATGCATGCATTTACCCGCTGCCAGCAGATCTTTTCAGCATCCCGACGGGTTTACAAGCACTTCCCACAACTCTTTTTTTTTATTTGTTTAGTTTTTAAAGATATATAATTGAGCGGGGTGACGCTGAAAATTATGATATTTTAGACATATTTTTTCAGACCTTGAAAGAATTTTTAAAACTGTCCTTCATTAAGATTCAAAGATGGTTTGTTTACAAAAGCGACCTTCGAAAGCAGGGAGACATCTTCTGAGTTATTCCCTTAAGGAACAGGGACAACGTAAGAAGATAATGGATGATCGTGACAGGCTTTACTTACAGATTGAAATCAATAAACTTCTTACAAACAACAGTCTTTTCTCAACATGGCTATAAATTTCAGAAGTATATTATAATTGATGTTTAGACAACTTTTCAGCAGTCATTTTAGAGAAAGAATTTTCTGTTTTCTTTGTCTGAACAGTCCAAAATGTAGGTATGTGTATTTCCAAAAGCGAAAATTGATGAGTCGTAAGGGAAAAATCAAAACCAAAATAGCAAAACAAAAGAAAACAAAAGAAAAATATTTACACAGTATACACAGGGTTATCATCAAGCGAAATACCTTTTTAGAGCTTGGCCATTCACCGGATAGGTGTCTGGCTGTCCCTCTAGGCTCTATAATCGGAAAGAGATGGGACCCAATTTCTCAGTAATTAAAAATGGTCCTAGCCATAAGTTCTGAAACTTCATGTGTTCTTCCTTTCCCTCATGTGGTTTGTCCCATTTCAAGACAAGGTCACCTACTTCGAAGTTCCTATCAGAGGCAAAGTTGGAATCAAACCAGCTTTTGACCACTAGTTGATGCTGATCTAACTTATGTTTAGCTTGAGCCCTTACCTCTTCTAGTTTTATTAAAGCGTTAATTCGATTCTCCAAAGGGGGGCAGTCTTCTTCTTGTATTTTATGTGATAACTGTAGTGAGGGAAGAAGAATATGCGGTGGCAGAATTGATTCTCTGTCATAGAAGAGAAAGAAGGGAGAGTTACCTACAACAGTTTTTGGTGTTACCCTATCAACCCAGATTGCATTTAACAGTGCATTATGCCAGTTTTTATGATTTTCAGATATCGTTCTCTTGATGATTTTAATCAGATTCTTGTTAGTTGATTCTGCCAATCCATTTCACTAGAGGTAGTAGCTAGAAGAATACTTCAATTTAATTCCCTTTTCTAGAGTGAACTCACTCATCTCAAGAGACAAAAAATAAGAAGCGTTATCGAATACTAAACAGTCAGGGATACCAAAACGAGTAATAATATTTGAATTTAAAAAGGCAATTACCTGACTGGTATTCACAGTTCTTAATGTGGAAGCTTCAGACCACCTGGTGAAGTAATATGTGGTTGTTATGATAAACTTATGTTGCTGTGAGGATGGCGGATTGATTGGACCTATAATATCAAGACCCTACTGCTGAAAAGGGGAGTCTACTGAAACAGGATGTAAAGGAAAGGTTGGTTTCTGTATTCGCCCAGATGCTTTTTGACAAATAATACATTTGCGACACAAGGCATGAGCATCTATAAAAAGTGTAGGCCAGTAATAACTTACTCTTAAAACTTTATGGGCAGTGGTATCCCCACCAAAATTCCCACCAGCTTCTCCTGCGTGCAATTCTAATAAGACCTTTTCTGCTTCATCTTTCTCAAGACAGCGCATTAGTACTCCATCACAATTTTGACGAAACATAATACCATTAATCAACTGAAAGGAGGCATATTTTAATCTTAACGCTCTTCTTTTAGTGGGATCTAGGTGACGGGGGGCTGACCCATGTTCAAGAATTTTTTTTATATCATCATACCAGGGACTGGCAGAGTTTTGTGCACAACAAATTGAATTTTGATTGTGCTATCCTAGGTTTGACATATCGTTTTCTTCTTACTGTCCTGCTGTTGAGTCAGTGACTAACTTGCATATCCCTTGGCCTCTTACTATTTGAGCTGGGGTGATTTCTATGTCATACTCCTATAAGGAGGTAACGCAGTTCACCATCTTTTTCCCCAGTTCTTTTTGCACTAACAGATTTCTGACGGCTAGGTAAGGGACAATAATTTTCGTCCTAGATTTCAAAAGATAAGATCAGAAGTGCTTTACTTCTTTAAAAATAGCATAGGCTTGCTGATATACCGCTGGGTAATTAAGTTTTGTGCCTTTGAAAGCAGATCTCATAAAGGCAATTGGGACTTCATTGTTTTTAGCGTTCTTTTAAGTTAGGACAACAGCGTAGGAGCGGTCAGAAGAAAATGTGTAGAGTGTGAAGTCTTGCGAAAATTCGGGGCTCATGAGAGAAGGAGCGTCTATTATGGCCTTTTTTATTGAATTAAAAGCTTGGTTTTCTAAGGATTCCCAATGATATTGTGCATCTTTCTTAATTAAATTCTGTAAAGGTCTTACCATTTCGAAAAAACTGGGGACGAATCTCCTGACAAAGTTTATCTGGCCTAAGAAAGATTGCATAGACTTTTTGGATGAAGGAGGGGGAAGTTTCGAGATGACTTGGGTCATTTCAAGGTTGATAATCATCCCTTTGCTTGACACAATAAATCCTAAGATTTTACCTTGTTCTACTGCAAAGATAGATTTTTTAGGATTCAAGGAAATGACGTATTTACGACATCGCTGCAGAACGGCTCTTAAATGAGCTAGATGACCAGTCTTGTTTTTTGAAAATACAGTAACATCATCTAGGTAAACTATGACAGATTGATTGATTAAGCCTCGGAAAGTGATGTCCATCGCTCTCTGGAAAGTGGCACCAACATTAATGAGTCCAAACGACATTTTCCTATAAGCATAGGTGCCCCATGGAGTGCAGAAGGTAGTTTTAAGTTGGTCTGGAGGAGACATTAGGACTTGGTTGTACCCTGAAAAACCATCCAATAAGGATAGTCTTTCAGAACCAGATACCTGTTGAAGGATCTGTTCCATGGGTGGGACAGGGTAGTTATCTTTATCAGATGCTCGATTAAGGTTTCGGAAATCGACCCATAGTTGGATTTCACCACTCTTCTTCTGAACAGGGACAAGGTTAGAAACCCATTGCGTGTGCCTAACTGGGAAAATTATCTTAGCATTCAGGAGTTTATTTAATTCTTTTTTGATGGTCGGTTGGAGCTTAGGGTGCATTTTTCTTAACTTTTGTTGAAACGGCAAGGTTTTGGGTTTGATAGGAATGACGTGTTATATGATGTTAGGGTCGAAAGTTTTAAGGTCCTCATACGTCCATGCAAAAACATCTTTGAATTCCTTAAACAATTTAATAAGTGCGACTTTCTCTTGTTCAGAACACCCCACCCCTAAATTAATGCACTGTGGATTGTAATTAGTTCCCAAGTTTACTGTTTCATATGATAACGAGTAACTATTGGTTTTACAGTTGATCGATTTTTTGAATTTGTCTCGAAGATCGTAAAAATTTTCTAATGTAACTACAGATTTAAGGATCAAATTTACCATGTCCGATGAAGATTCAGGATATCTCGGATCTGGTATTACCGTGAAATCGCGCATATTTTCATCATGAGTGCATTCGTTGATTACCGCACCTTGGAACGTTTCTTCCATATGCAGGAAACTAATAATTTTTTGATCATCGTCGAAGACTCTCCAATTTGTAATGTTGTCGAAAACGGATGGCCTGAACAACAGTTCGACGGAGAATGCATTCGGGGACAAGCCTTCTGCAGGAAAGAGTTTGGAAGCTACGTTAGCTAATAAATAAGCTTCAGAATTATTCAATCTAGGAATAGAATTTATGTTGAAAGCAGAAAACTTATTCATCAAATTCCATACCTCAGATTAGTTGCTTTTAAGATGCGGAGACAGACAGTGGATAGAATCTCTTACCTGTATAACCATGATTTTCGAATCGCCAAAGACAGTCAAATTTTGAATGTTCATGTCTAATGATTTTCTGAGACCCTGTAATAAAGCCTCATATTCTGCTATGTTATTAGTACATTCAAATTCTAACCTGCATGCAATCAAGGTTTTGTTACCTGCTGGATCGATAATAACGTAACATGTACCAACTCCTTCTTTGGACTTTGATCCGTCAAAGTAAAAAGACCATATTTGATTTTTATTGGGTGCATGAGACCATTGTGTAGAAACTGTTGGCTGCACATATGCTACAATCTAGGACTGTTGTTTCGTATTAATGATATCTAAATTCTCGGCCATGAAATTGCCGAAAAAGGTATCCATCCCTTGTATTTTGGGTGAATCGACAGAAGGTGTAAATGGTTCATTGGGATAATTTAAATCTGTGACTGTGAGCTTTAGGTAGTGTTCACAATTTACCTTGATCTTGTTGGGCTTGTCGTTCTCAGGCAACCATAGGTGAGACCAATCTGTCGCGAAATAGCCGTGTAGCTTCTCTGACTAGTCTCTACTTAAAAACAAACCATAAAATTCTGGAATATCCACAACAATAATATCAATCACTTGATGAACTTTGGGGTTAGACGATAATCTTATAAGCACATTCCTTAATTCGCCTATAACTTTAACACTAGTTCGATCAAGTTGGATGATTTTTAAGGTGGATGGTTCAACTTCAGCGTTAATCTTCTGACAAATGGACCATGGCATTACATTGGATGACACTCCTGAATCTACCATATAATTGTGCACGTTCCTATTGAATATTTCGAAAGTTAACAAAAATGGAGGTACATTTCTGCGAGTACTAATGGTGGAAGCTTGTGGCTTTTTACTCGCAGCCTCTAAAGCTAATTTATCTACATTTGTTACATTATTTACAGGAAGGCTTCCTTTATTGTGAGGATCATAATTATTCTCAGCAGAATCCTTCTGAGGAACTTTTGGGTTGTTTTGAACAATTTTGTTACTGCTTGGATTACCGTTTTTGCTATTCTCTGTGATATTCTGTAACATTTTTTGTAGTAGAAATGGAAATTTTAATAATTCATAAACAAAAATGTTAGCCCTTAACTTTTTTAGATCTTCAACTAAATCATAATCTAAGTTGGGGTTTACATGACTCTGTTTAGCCTCATCTGGTTTAGGCTATTTTGGGGGCAAAGTCGTAGTATTTTCAGAAGAAGGTTTGTTTATTGTCTTACTCCTAGTATTGTAGGGATGTACTGTCTCAAAATTATCTTGAAAAATGCAATACGAGAAGTGTCCAAAAATGTTCGGAGAAGATTCTTCTTCTTCAACTGTCTCTTGTTCAACTACTTCCTCAGGGATCTCAGGGGGCATCAAGTTATCCTGGGCTTCTAGAATTGTTTGAATGGTGAATTGTAGGCTTTCTAGATTTAGACCCTCGGTATTTGTATTAGGTCAGTTGGTGGGGAAGGGATTCCTAAACGGGGGTTTGTAAGGCCCTTTTCTCAAAGAAGCTTCTTCGGCCATCCTTTTAAAATCTATAACTTGATTTGACAGTTTTTGAACGACTTTAGTTAAGTTTTCTAAATCCAATCTTTCAGGTTGTGTTTTATTTTGAGCAGGTCTAGGGAGGATTTTGATTTTCTTTTTGGAAGCCAAACTAGTCTCTGTCTTGTTGCTAGTAGTGTCTTTTAAACTAAGGATGTCTTTTTCAATCCGACTGACCTCTTTGAAGGCCTCTAACAATGTGGATTTCTTAGATCACTTTACCCAAATGGCTATACTTTGATGCAAGGCTTTAGTATAGTATGCTATGATAAGATTCTCAGTAGGCATCGAATCGATAGGGATTCGGTTCTTTAGTGTTAAGAATCTTTAGTTAAAGTATTTGATTTTCTCTTTGGGGTTCATTCTTAAACTAGAAAGCTCCATGAATAGAACTTCTGGGGACTTATCATCTCCAAACTTCTCAAGAAAGCAGGATTCGAACTTCTCCCACGACACGATGGTATGTGGTTGCTGGGCAAAGTACCAAGTAGAGGCATTTCCCTCGAAAGTATAGGGGAACAACCTACAGGCTACGTCTTCGTTCTCAACATTACGGAGTCTAATGGCTAACATAAAAATTTTAATGTGATCTTCGGCGATCTGTTTAGAGTCAGGGTCAAACTTGGGGAGCCACTTCTCTGAATGTTTGGGTAAGGGATGCTGAGGCCCGGGTACGGCTACTGCATCCTGGTCGAGCCAAGGTCTGGAAGGATTGTTCTGGTTGGCCATTGGCATAGGCGGTGTGGAAGGCTGGGAAGAGGAACTTCCTTCATCAGAAGATTCTTCTCCAGAAGAAGAAGGCGATGATGGAGGTAGTGAGGGTGGTATTCCAGATCCTCCTGCAACAAGAGTGAGGATTGGATCTGTAGGGTTTAAAGTGAGGTTAGTGCCTCCAAGTTTTTCTCTGATATCAGAGAAATCTAATGGTTGGTCCAAAGGTCGATTAGGTTGTCTTAAACGGGTGAAGGCACTATGTGTTATTATGAGAGATTGTCGGACAATCTCCTATACGTCACCACCTGTAGGATTCAGGGTTATTGGTTCAACTGTGATCTGTAGATCATCGTTTGATGTGGTTGTTGTTTGATGGATGATGTTGTCGTTTGAATGACTTCTTGTCACTATAGGTGAGCGGTTGGGTGGTGGAGGAGTCTTACGACCGCTTCGTGCCATTAATAATTATCAGGCCCTCCTTCTAGCGCCATTTGTTGACAGGCAAAATTGACCGCTCGTCAACTGGAGGGGTGGATCCGGTCCGGGGTTGTCTAAATAACCCAAGCCATTTGGAATGATCCACTCCTACGGGTTTAGAGGCTCCGTTGGACGATCTAAGTCCTAGGAAAATGACAGAAAAACTAAGCTAAAGAAACTAATCTAAGTGAAAAAGAAGCTACAACAAACTATAGACAAATCTAAAATATATATATAATAGTTCACTAACTAATATTATAAAAAAATCATTCTACTTATTTAATTTTTAGCTATCAATACAATTAAATCTCAATTATATATGTACAATATTTACAGAATACAAATTTTGATCGAAATTTGCAAAATCATTTGTAGATTGTTTTATGACAGCGAAACTATTGTTTTTGGATTTTTATAATTTTTATGAAAAAGAACTAAACAACAACTATCTAACTAAGCAAAGAAGATAATGATCTGTACTATATATCTATCTAAACTAGAGGGAATTCTTAAATTAATTAACTATTAAATTGCAGATAGAAAACTGACCTAAAGTAGCGCTTCCTATTTGTCCTGTTCATAGTACTCGATTTAGCTGTTTAATAGGAGAAACCCGCACCGGATTTTCCACAAGATTCTCATAAACAGGAAGCAACAACGCTCTTTGAATACGTGTGACAGAACAAACAAGACATAAAACAACATCAATTTTATAGTTTACAGATCATCACATTTAGATAAATCCCAGTGCGAATATTTGTACATAACCGTTCATTTAACAAAGAAGATAAACATTCTATTCATTAAATTCAAACAGAGTAATTGCTGTGAGTAAAATAAGATACATAAAGTATGGACAAAATTTAAATCATAACGCATCAACCTGTAACAAATCTTGATATCTAAAGCAATCAATAATTTGATTACAAATTGTTATTTACAAAACTTGAACAAAAGTAAGATAAATTGAAGCTAAAGTCGTACAACAAATCCACTTCTATTCGAATCTGTATAATCATAAGTCCATAGTTTCTGTTCTCCCAACAATGATGGGTTGTTTACAAAAAATAATAAGTATATAAAGCCTACAGGGTGAAACATTTCCTGTGGGAATTATCAAAAACTGTTCGCAAAAAATATGGGAACAATCTCCCAAATCTCTATTTCTAACTAAGACTAACAACCTAAACCAAAACTATGTAACAAAAAGCATGTTCTAAACTTCCACAGCAGGTCCAATTCCCTATGAAATTCGTGTGTACCTGTAGATGGACAAGAATAAACAATTTTAGATAGTGTTTAGTTGTAAAATCAACAAAAATCCAAATTTTATGACTAGCTACAGAATCTCACGATTCTGTAGCTGGTCATATTTACAAACAAAATCGTTCCAAATGGTAACAAAAATGTATGCGGTGAATCAAACAACTCTTTTATTACTAATTCAAAACAAATACGATCGTTTATGGTAATTCAAGAACAACAAAATTGTATTAAATCGATTCAATCAAAAAATAACTATATTCGATTTAGAAAACAAATCTTTTGTACTAATTCAACGCAAACACAATCGTTTTATGCTAATTCAAAACGAAATCATTCTTGCTAATTCAAAATAAACAGAATTGTTGTAAAAACATTGTTGAAATATCATACCTTGGCTATAGAGATATGATTTGGTCAAGCTGACTTTGAATTAACAATGGTAGTGGATTCCTCAACATTTTTGAACACGACAGAACCTATGGTCTTTTGCCTCTTATCGTAAGGTTGCAGTCTATCATTTTCCTTAGACAACACAGTCACCCGGTCCTCCAAGGACTTAATTCGGGACTGCAATAGAGGAACATCTATGTAGTATCGCTCGAGCCAAGAGTTGCATTGAGTGCACTATTGTTGATCGACCCGAGTCACTACAGGTGAAGCATCCTTTAAATTACCAGGGGTTCCACTGTCAAACTTGATCCCGGGGAAGTTAGGGTCATCCTTAAGGCATGGTGGGAGGTTGGACAAGTAGTCATAGGGTTCAACAGAACAGAGGTTGTGTGAGTATGGGTACTCCTCGGTCAAAAATTGCTCAATATCAGAGTCCGAATATTCACTCAAAACAATAGGCTTCTGGTCCGTATTTTGTTTGGGATTATTACAAGCACACCTAGATACCCAACATGCAGCTTTCTTACCCTTGTTGTTGACATATGTATTACCCTTCCCCTTTTTTCTTGCAAGCCTCTTAACAGTCTTAGCATTGTATTTCGAACATGAGTCAGGCATGGTGTCAGGTAGGTCAGCGTTGGGGTAGGTCGAGGGTTAGACAACAAGTAGGAGGGTAGGAGGTGGCATGGCAGGCCCAACAAGGGTTTCAGTGACCACGGTCTTGTCCACTTGACCACAGTCAGGAGTGGAAAAGCCATTTCTCAATAAGAAAACTTCCCAACAGCCACCACTCAACCTCAAATGATGAACAATAACGATTTTAATCAAACAGTGATGGAAGAGGCTGGAGTCATCCTTCTCCCTCTTAAATCATTTAGCCATTTTATACAGATTACGTAGGAGGTAGTGAGGCATATTCAAAGGGAAATCTATGAAATTCATAAGCAGCCAGAGATGGTAAAGAAACACTAAACCATATCTACCTTCGCAAGTAACAAATTGCTTAATAATGGCCAATAAATCATGCCACCTAGACTTAAGAGCCGTGACTGGCATACCTTTATCACCACTGATAATTTTCCTCAAGGTAAACATGAGCAGCCATTGCACTTCATCCACCTTCGAATTCTTAAACCACCTTTGCCCTTTAGCTGGAAAACCTGTAGCTGAGCTGAGGAATTCCTCGTTCAATTCAAGTTGGATGTCCCCAACTTTGGCCCTGCATCCATCAAATGCGAGGGCAAATAGTTGAGCGTCTGCGAGGTTGAAACCCTCAAATTTTTGG
This sequence comes from Picea engelmannii, assembly GCA_009831015.1. NCBI lineage: Eukaryota > Viridiplantae > Streptophyta > Pinopsida > Pinales > Pinaceae > Picea > Picea engelmannii. The sequence goes on along the minus strand of ML784142.1, from coordinate 1,187,533 downwards.
ATGAAAACTAACCATCCATTACTCTTCAAGTCCTCACTAGCATTGTCAAATAGCAACAGTGTTTGGACACCATTAGGTTCTATGCGCACTACAAGGACCATAGGAGAGAGAAAATGGTATACAGGGGAAACAGTGAGGGGGATGAACAGGGTAGACACAGGACAAAATGCTCACAGGTTTCCCCAAAACAAGCAGAGGTAGCCCGAGATACAAGGCAAACATTAATGCCTATGTGTGTGAGGGTGGTGGAATGAAATGAAACCATGCAAAGCATTCATATTGATATGTACAATCGACGATGCCTTGGCAATTCAAATCATTCAGATCACAATCCAAATATCAAATGGATTAATCAAATACTCATCGAAAGCCATTACATATATAACCAAAAGATTTTGACCAAATATCCAATAACTATATGAACACCATAGTGTTCATAACCAACAATTGGTCCGTATGTCAAATCGATAATAGTATGTGTATGTTTTTAAAACAAAACAACATGTCGAATATTGCACCAAAGATTCAATCATAAAATTAATGAGTTGTATGAAACCATTGCACCAAGGATTTAATCAAAGAAACCAAAAATCATTGCATCATAAACTTATAAATTGAAACCATATTAACCAAAATGCAAAGTGAACAAAGGTTTGGTGTCTTGCCAACTGTATGACTATTATTGAGTTAGAGGTGGAATGATCACATGAACAAGAGTATTCGTAATAATCCAGTGACGATTTTAATGCCATCGTCATGACTTCCAATTCAAGGTTTTCATGCTTACAGTCGTGAAAATGAAAACGAAAGGCAAGTGTGTGAATGCGCAAGATAATAGTGTCGTTTTGTTTTAAAGAATTGCAACGAGTATTGAGGGTTCAAAACCTTCATGTGGGCAGCTTGTAAGGAAAAGATAAAAATGCAAAATGGCTGCCAACAGAAGTGCATGTAAAATTATAGGTAGCACTATGGGTGCATATCTAGCAACAATTATGAAATCCATCCTATTAATGGCAATTTCTTGAAAAATAGGAATCTGCAAATTTATGGGAGATACAGGAGTGGATGCAGGAGTGGATGATGAAGTGGAATCAAGAATAGGATATGTTTGAGCCCCATTGGAATTATGATTCTCTGGGTAGCAAATTCAAGCTGCTCGTGGTGATGCTTTGAAGTATTCTCTTGGTGGGAAGCTTTTCCCTTAAGGGGGGAAGCGTATCTCTGAGCTACAATGGATTTCCTTAGTTTCCTTTCTAGATCAGGGCCTACTGTATTATTCTCAGGGTTAGAATCAACCTTCTTGGCTTTGTTTTTTTTCAGATTTGGATCTGTTGAATCCCTTTAGGGGTGCCAATATTTCTTCTTTAAATTTTAATTAGTGAAGTCACCAAGTGAAAGATGGAATTATGTTGGTGTCTGATATTGTTTCACCATCAAAGGTCAAAGATGATCATTTTTTGTTCTCCCAGGGAAAGATACTTCGTTACTCTGTTCCTTGGAACTAGCACCAGAAGATGTTGGTCCCAAGGTCCGCACTTGACTGCTAAACGACAAAGCTAGGCCACCTATCAGTTTAGAATGATTGTTTCTTTAACTTTTTGTTGGTTGGTCAGAGGGTTATTATATCAAGACAAAGGAAAGGTTGGGTTGGAAGAATGATATGGATGAGGGCCCTCCTTCACTGATGGCACACTAATGACAGATCAGTGAAATAATAGAAAACAAAGAGAAACAACAAACTACTCAATGAATAATTTGTTGCAAGAAGTTCAATACTTAAAATATCATTTCAAGGCATCAAACATGTATCAAAACACAATAACTCCCACAGGTTGCAAAAAACAAATATTTACCAAAGCATTAGTTGTTTGATAGGTTGCATATTAGTAAAAATAAGTCATATAATAACTGAAAGGAAATGAAATTTACGTTGCACAAATCAAAAACCGTATTCAAGATAAGAATGAAAACACATGAAGAGTTGAAAGAAACATTGTCATCAAGAGTTTGTTCACTAGGTAGAAAGATTTAATCCATGCATAAAATGGGTCCAACTAGTCTGTTGTATTGTTATTCTTTCTTCAAAAAAATCGACCTTTACAATATCCAAAAACTGACTATTTAAAGGAGTTGCAGAGGCTCTCATCCTTAGGGGACTGATACCTCGATATAGGGAACTATTCGTAAAACAAAATATTAACTTCACTAAGATACCAGAATTAAACAATAAGAGTGGTTCTTATCACACACAGAAGACCACTCTTGCATCTAATATAGGAAAATGTTGGACTTAATCAAATGAAACTACTATTGTCTCTGCGACATAACTGATGCATGTGATGGAGGAACTGAGTGGTCGAAAATAGGCCTTGGAGTGATAGAGAAGGGATATGTGTTGAACGACAACATGTTTGTGAGATATTGGAGGCCACTGGAGATAAACATCTACATGAGCAGAGCTTGTTGAAGTGTTTCTGGAACTAATCTGCGTCGACCTGTGACTGAGACTTAGCTCTCCATCTATGCCTGAGATTTCGAAAGACAAGCGCACTTTGTCTTGACCCCATCAACTGTCATCTGTACCTGTGAAATAGATTCGTGGGAATGGTCGTCGACCCATCAGAGATGAGGGGAGATGTGGAGGCAAGCATCCAATTGAGAGACGGGATGAATGGATGTGAGGGTAGATGATGTGTAGTGGGGGATACAGTTGGCGTGTAGGGAGAGGAGGAGTATATAGGTTGGGAAGAGAGTGGAGAATAAGTGGCAAAAGGTGAGAGGGGGTGGTATTGAAAAACAACCAGGGAGGAACTCGGAGGGCGGTGTAGGCGGTAAGTGGATTAGAGAAGG
>ML784142.1:1132117-1184539 GCA_009831015.1 Picea engelmannii | reverse complement strand
TGGGGGGGTCCGAGTTGCGACAAGGAACATCGATCTGGAGAGGTGGGCCACCACCGATGGAGATCAATGTGGGGGTTAACAGAGGACAAGTGTTGGGTGGTGAGAGGAGTGAGAGTAGTGGATGGTATGAGTGGAGGTGATGTTGTGGTGACACAAAAAGATGATGTCATTCAAGGACGTGATTTCGAGAGATGTTGAGGGTGGTTTGGATCAAGACTGCCTTTGGGCCCGCAATACACCATAAGATGCCACGTACCCTTTAATCAAAACCATGGTTTAAATTGTGGGACTTCTCTGGAAAATTAACATTTGGGCAGTTTGCGTCCCCGCAATGAACTATAGCCATCGATCTGATCACGATCCGAGATCTGGGTGACATTTACTTGCGGCAAGGATTGACGGTTCTCGTTGACTTGGGATCAATGATCCAGATTCACTTCAGACTTTCAGGCTTCAGTTGTTTTGAATGTGAAACATGAAACATCTCTTGGAGGAAAATCGTCGAAGTGACATGGAGGCCTGATGTCGTATGATGTCATGACTGCTGAGGTGTCTAGGAAAGAGAGGTGACACATGTCACATGGAAATGGGTGAATGAAATAAGCAAATGACCTGCGATGAATGCCATGTGTCCTACCTCATGAGTGTGCCACGTGTCTCAACTATTGGTTGCCATGTTCTTTGACACTTTGGGACCTTGGTTCTTCGGGCTTTGGGACTTCAGGAGTTTCAAATGTTAAGCATGAAGATATCTTGGAGGAAAATCCCCAAAGTGAATGATATCTTTCCATGTGTCTCTGTTGATGTATGGTCCTGATTTATTCTAGGTTTTCGACACTTGGGGCTTCAGGAGCTTCAAATGTTAGTTCTTTGAAACTTCCTGAAGGAGAATCTCCGAAGTAACTGATATGTCACCACGTGTCCTGTCTGATGGATGGTCTAGATTTACTTCAGGACTTTGGGTCATTGGCTCTTTGGGACTTTCAAATGTGAAAACTAAAAATCTCCTGGATGAAAATCCCTGAAGTGAATGATCTGTTGTCATGTGTCATGATCGATGAACAGTCAAGATTTTCTTTGCAAATTCGGGCCTCATGAGTTTGTGAGTTTATGAATGTTATGCTTGAGAAACTACCAAAGAAAAATCACCGAAGTGATGTGTCAAGTTCCTCGAGACTTCGACTCTTCGGCTTTTTGGAGGCTTCGGGTCTTGGACAATTCAGTACTTCAAAATTGATATTAAAACCCACATGATTATAGAACCTTAATGGATGAGGGCTGTTGATTTAGGATTTTCTTGGTGGATCATTACCGTTTAAAATTTACCCGTCTATCCCCACAGTCTGAGCCCAAAATTTGCTTCTCTGGATCACTGCGTCATGTGAACGAGCATTCCCTGTACATACAAAAATGCTTGGGAAACCCATGGTGAGCTCAATCCACGAAAAACATGATGACAAGTAATTCGAAAAAAACACGATGTATATTTCATCCTTCAAGAAATATAGAAAATGAAATGCGCAAAGACTCAAACAGGATAGAAGTAAACAAGAACCAAGTCACTCAGTAATGGGAAAACGACTTAACCAACCAGAAAAAGGAAAACATTGATGAAGGCGTAGGGAAAAAAGAAGAAGAAGAGAGGCAGGAGATGCAGACCTAGGTTACAATAGTTTTAATAAAGAGTGTTTGTAGATATATTTTGCACCCTTATGGCTGTAGAAAATAGGTTATTACAATAGTAAATCCAACCACCAAAACTTACAAAGATCCCACCCAAAACTTACCATAGGCATATTAGATTATCTTGAGGGGCAGTAACACAATGTCACTTGAAAGAAGAGGTCCACAATGTGCCATATGGGTAACCGTCAAAGTGTTATAACCCACTAGTGTTAGTCTTTCATTCAAAAGGGATATTTATTATGTGTTTGATCTTTTGCATGCCTTCAATTCTTTTAAGAGAAGCAATTCATCATTCTCGAGACTTGTTTGGGGGAGAATCTAGAAGGATTATATTTTAGGCTTTTATCTTTTGCCAGCCACCATCCCCTGGGCCTTCAACTGCTTTTTCCCATGAAATGAGGTACATGCCCTTCTTGGGTCACTAAAGTCAAAGGGACTAGGAGAGGGAAATGTTATGGGAATGGAATGAGAGGAAAGTGATAAATGTGGTCGGGAATGGTACGATGACCCTCAAGGGACCCCCAATTTCACTCCTTCCCCAAAATTTATCCACTTACTAGGAAATTGATGACACTCACCAAGGTGAAATAGCGTCAATATCATAATATCCAAGAAAGTGTTCTATAATCAAAAGAAGCTTCAATACAACATGCTTAAATTCCTCAAATATTAGTGTGATTACTTTCCACAATACTCGAATTGTATCGCATGGAGCAAGACCCATGTGCCTTCCAGAAGCTAGATGGTGTGGTGGATGCACTGACTATGGATCCAAACTATGGTGACAGAGAGGGCTTCCATATGTGCAAGTGGACACTTCTAGTCATGTGATCTCTCGACAATCCATATATGTAACCTGAGGGCCTTGAGACATCATCTCCTTAGTTATCCCACAAAATGGGGATAACATATGGTTCCTACTTGGGGACATGTGCTCGTTGTAGAGTGCATGAGAACCAAAACATCTCCTGGTAGAACTGTGCCTACACTGAAATAAAAAACTATAAAATCTAGGGTGGTTTTATCACCCTTCATCCATATACATCAAAACCAAAATGAAACTAATCTAAAAAAGAATTTTTTTGCATTTTTTCAAAAAATTATAAACTAAGCATGAAATTAATATGCAAGTAGAAAAAATGAAATATGAAATGCATCTAATCTGACATGAGAAATCAAGATGAAAATGAAATAAAAGCAATATGACCTACCTACTTACTTGAGGCCTTGGGGCGCTGAATATTACATCCTGAAATGTCATGTGAATTCCTACAAGCAGTGAAACTAGTTGATCATCTCATCAAAGTATCTCCTTTTGATATGCAGGAGATACAAAAGTGTGGATGCCTTCATCAAGTGGAAGGGAAGATATGAGCACTTGTAACACACCCACGATGGGGCATAATTTTTTTTTCTTTTCTTAAAGGATAGATTCTTCATTCATGGTTTCTAATTTGGAAAGTTGGGGAACCAGTCTGACCTCTCGGTCAAAGATCTATGATTCTAAAGACAAACGACTCTCTGAGACCTTGATGGTCTCACTCTTTAATTCAACGCAAACCCCTTCAACTTCCGAGTGTAGGTCTAATGGTACCTACGACCTTCCCCTTCGCTCCTACGAAATCTCAGAGTTTGGGCGCTAACTCCTTTTCTCATAATCCCCTTCCTTGATATGACCTTCGGCGATGGCCTTACGTAACCACGCGATTATGGGCATGACCAAGGGTGGTTTGAAACCAAACTACTTTTCACCTCGCAATTCACCTTGAGCCTCCATGTGTCCTTTCTCCAAAATTGTGGTCTTGATTGCAACCCTCCCTCAAATTTTTAAAGTTAGTGCACTTTTGGTCCCCACAATGCGACAGGACCGTCGATCTCACTACCTTGATGGTGCTTCTGAATTGACGTCTTAGATATATCCTTTCTGAATCTAAAGATCAGATCTAAGATTTCAAAATCAACGGTTGTGATTTATTTCATGATTCAGGTTTTGGGAGTTTCAACTCTCAACTTTCGCTTCCTCCGTCAGTAGCTATCTTCTAGAGTGGAAGATCTGCTGACACCTATCCTCAACAAACAAATGTTTCTTATGAGCTCCATCTCTCCGGCCTTCAGGAGTTCTTGCTCCTTCATTCACCCCTTTCTCCCAGAGTGCTTCGTACCCATAGTTGTATATCGAATGCCACACATCTACTCCGATCAATAGTCTATATCCGCTCTCCACAAACACAAATATCCAGAGTGAATCCTTCCAGATTGTTGGATATTCTGACACCTATCCTCTCCAAATCAACGACCCTAGTCCTCTTCGGGACTTTGACACTTTTCATCCAAGACCAAGTCAATGGTCCTTCGACCTCCTCCTCGATCAAAGATCGATATCTCCTTCTGGACTTTGGTGCTTTCACCCACTGCTTTCCTCTGGAAGCTCGCGATCTGTCACCATGCATCTCTCTGGATCTGATGATCCATATTCACTCTGGACATTGGGTGTTGGGAGTTTCAACTCTCAACTGAAACCTTCAAAGTGATTCTTCCTGGAGCCTCGGATTGGTTGAAACGTACCTCTCCTGACGACCAATGGTCAGGATTTACTTCGGTGATTTCAATCTCTCCTTGACCACAAGCTCTTTCTCAGGGGTTGTGGATCTTGTGCCACCTATCCCTCTTGGCGATGAATGTCCCCACTTCACTTCGTGACTTCGGGTATTTGGCCAGTCAACCCTCCTATGCACCCAAATGTTAAAAATCATGCACTTTACCTTAGATCATATGACTATCGTCCCCTTGTGCTCAAATCCGATAGTTAGGATCTATTCCCTTCTCAACACTTCTCCTCTGCTTCCCTAGACATTGATCTAACGATCCATGCTTCTCCCAACTTGGAATATTTTTGTAGATGTTCAAGGCCTCGACCTTCATTCTTCCTGCGAGCCCAACTATCTTGGGTCTCGTCTTTTCTCTTGAAAACGTTATCTCTTCTGAGATTTTTGATTCTCTTAGACCAATGATACCGAAGGACTCCGTCACTCTACAGATTTTCTAAGGGGATAATAACCATCCCTCTCACAATTTTTCAAGGCCCAATGGTCATGATCCGACCAATACCGAGGTGTTCATCGATCAATGGTTAACAATAATTGTGGGGCCCCAATGTGCGTGCTCTTTATTAGAGAGGTCAACCTCTGAAATTTGGAAAGTTCTCGCTTGACTCTGGTCTGATCCTAGTTGTTGATATTCCATCCCCAATGAGATCAACGAAGTTGGTTGATTGCAGGCCATGAACTAGCGGGTCCGCTAAATTCACCTTCCCACTTTGCAATGATTTGCAACCATTGATTAAATCGAGTGACTAGTGTTTGATTCGATAAATCCAGTGAGTATTTGATTCGATTTGATGACCATGATGACCTATCCTCCTGTTAAATGAATACCATCCATCTCCACTATTATATTCTTAAGTCATGTGTAGTTCTGGTAACTTGACTATCATCTACCTACTAGATATGACGGTCGGGATGGTTCCCGGGCATCCTCAGATCTAAGGTTTAGAGTTAAATTTAGGACTTTGGGGATTCTACCTCCCTTATGACGAACTTTCTCAGTTCTCCAAAATCACGAAGTCCGAATGACTCCAAGGGTTAACTCCCACACTCTTTCCCATATCCAATGGTCACAACAGACCGTGGCTTCTTCCGAACAGATTTCATCCACTCGTTTTCCAAACAAGGGAACCTTCCCTTTCAATACTTCATCCTCTCTACCCTTCCTAAGCTTTGTTAGCTATGAAGGGCTTAAGATATTTTCTCTCTTTCTCTTGAACTTAACGCTTGGAAGAATCCTTCTGCACACCCCTTACGCTCATTCGCCAACTCTAGAACTTAAGTGGCTCTCAGTCTCTACCTGTCTCGCAGAGAGCCTGTGAAAACGTGCTTTATATCTCCTGAGATTTAATAGATTCCCTCCTCCAAGAGACTCAAAACGACTAGGAGTGTCGACATGCATATGCAAAACTATGCCCAAGGTCGACGAACTCACAGTTTGTGGATCTAGCTTAAGCCACCACAGGGCACAAGAATTTACGAATACAAAATATTTCCAATCCATACTTTCTTAAATACAAAATTTAAACAGGAATAGAGTGATACAGTATAACCATTAAACAAACATACACATTTCTGGGTCCTTCACAGTATACCCCATTTCATTACATAATTACATCTTAATTTCAAAGAGTATGAGAATACTTATCTATTACAAGTTGCATCCAACCAACTGACTATGGGTGTGCACCTTTCCACCCAACCATAGGCTCAGAGGCATTCATTCGTAGCACTCTAGACACCCTCGTGCCAAGCCATGATATCACTAGGGAATTTACACCATCTCTCAGAGAAAATCTCTTTGTCACAATGACCCTGTGAGGTTTATCATATGCTTGCTCAATATCAAGCTCACGTTTGGATTCTTTAGGCCATGTTATCAAGACTTCCTTTGGGTTCACACATCTCTCTTACGAGGTTGTGTTCTCCTCCCGTTTCTCTGTATGTATCTTACCTTCCCTCCTCTGGAAGTTTTTTCAACCTGTCTTTTTCTTTCTGTCAGAAGGAAGCTCGAGTCTCCAGGTATCTGTGGTACTTCGAGCTGACATCCTGTAGCTAGACCATGTTTCCATTCATGGGGGTGGTTGATGATTCAACCACTGGTCCTTTCTTCATTAACTGATTTCTTTCCTCTAGAGATATCATGGCTCGTACTTCAAGGCTTTACCTTCAACAGTCAGTTACGGGCAGTTTAAAAACAATGCATTTACATTGTCTGCATGCCTTAGCATGGTAATACTATTTTAAGATTAATTACAAGCTAGTGGAAACAGGGTGTTACAATTCCCTCCCCATTAAAGGAACATCGTCCTCGATGTTCTTTCTCAAAAACACCTGTCATGCATTTTTCATTCAGCTATTTCATAAATCTTGATGTTTCTTCCTCGGTCGGGTCCTTTTTCAGACCCTTAATCTTGGTCACCTTCTTTCAATAATTCTTGGACAAGAAGAAAGTTAATCATAGTCTTATGCGAAAACATTTCATAAAAATTCCTAGGAAAATTTCATAATCTTATCACAATAATTATCTGCACAGTTTGTGGATTTGTATCCACATGGTTGTTTTGTTATCCAGGCTCATTGTTTCTCCTTGAAATACCCATTGGGTTCATGATCCCAATCAATAGTTTACAAGAACTATTAAGGTATTATCTTCCTTTCGGTCACTCACCCTCTAGGCCCAAGCTCAGGCATCCCCTTCTCTACTATACAGTCCCTCGGGTGATCCATCTTGCCTTGCCAAGGTTTTCTCGCACAAGAAGAATTACCCATCATGTGCATGATCCAAATCAATTGTTTACAAGAACTATTAAGGTATCCTATTCCTTGTGGTTACTCACCCTCCAGGCCCAGGTGCAGGCATCCCCTTCTCTGCTATACAGTCCCTCGGGTGATCCATCTTGCCTTGCCAAGGTTTTCTCGCACATAAATAATTTCGGAGACTCTATCGAGTCTTACAGTCGAGGCGTCCCTCATAATTTATCTGATGAGGAGTCTCTCCGGCTTGTGTTACCTCAACACAACATATTCTAGGAGATCATGGCTTACCACGGGGTTCTCATGGCTCAGCAGTAGCCATTTTTCATGCTTTTACAGCATGACAACCTTCTGACTCAGCTAAAGATAGGGACAAAGGTTACTCTCCTTCTCCTGACTCAATCATTAATAGGGATGAAGGTTACTCTCCTTCTCCTGAGTCAGTCTCTATTTCATGCGATCCAATTATACTCTTTCTCACCCGTATCACAGGCATATAAAAATTCATGAGACATCATCATAAATTTTAAATTCAAAATTTTCTTGTAAATCTGTGACCCACAAATATCCAAATTCCACATTTTGTTTCCATATTTGTTTCATATAAAAAATAGATTCATAATTATGGTATTTTCCTTCCCATAGACCCGGGAAAAGTGTCACATGCCTTGGGAAACGTGTCACATATTTAGGTGGTTTTTCGGCACATGGTTTTTGTCGATGGTTTTCTATTTCCAGTCAAGGAATTAGGGTTGTGGAATAATCCAGGTCATTAGGTTAGGGTTTTGGATTCTGATGGCTCCTATATGTATATTGTATTGTAAACAATTTATTACATATGAGTGAATATAGAATATGTTGGTTTTCCAGGTTTGGGTTTTCGAGGGGAAATATCTCTGTGTAATGTTTGTATTTTCCATTGTATATTCTATGTTCCTTTACTGAATATCTATTTGCAGTAGATATTTTTCAAGGTTAGAATTTACAATCAGGTGGTAAGCGGTAAGAAGAAAAAGTATCATAATAACTCGTTGATGGAAACTCAACAAGTGGTTGACTAAAAGGGCAAGTCAAAGGTGGATTTGTGGAAGAGGGAAAACAGTCTTCCATGGTTTCAACCACTCCTTCAGGTTGGTCTCTTGGGGGAGTTATGCTCCTGATTTCATAAGAAACCTCTTCATTAATCGTTCCTTCATTAGAAGGGTTATATGGAATATTGTGTTATTTTGGATCCAACCCTTGCATTCTATGAGATCTTCGGAGACATTGGTCAGCCGCGGTGAAAGTATAATGGAAATATCAAACCCTAAATCCAACTATGGATGATGAAATAAAAAACCCATAAGAAAAAATCTATAGGTAATCAACCAAACAACAATAGATAGAAGGATCTTCCAAATACAGGATGTCAAGCCCTCAACAAATATATGAGAAGAAATTACCTCATCCTCCATGTAATATCACTTCTTGGTGCAAGAAAACCTCACTTCATGGGGTAACCCTCCAAAGGTAATGAAAGTGTGATACGATGTCTACCCCAAGTACCATGGGAATCCCCCCATAGTCACCTTTGTAGACAACTAGGAAAGTTCACTAAGTTTACCAACTCGCAATCGACCTCTGGGGGTACAATTGACAGTCAGGACCAAATGTATGGGTAGGATAACAAAGTACGAAGATCTTCTAGAGGAATAAATACAACTAGACCAGTAATTCTCTTAAGGACCTTGAACAGATTCAAGATTCATGAAGCACTGATAACAAATGAACTAGTAACACTCAAGAAAAATCCCCAATATACGTTCTTTCCACTACTATTGGTCAAGATTTGGAGGGTTAATCTTCTCTTCTCTTATGCACATGACCTCGTGTTTAGCCCCTGTGTTAGAGGGGGTTCCTGGATATGCCTATAAAATAGTCACATTTTATCCCTATTTATTGTTCTACATTCTTGTGTAGTAGTCTTGGACAATTTACTCAGTTTTCCTAGTCCAAAGTCTTTTGCTCTAAGCTACTATTTGTGTGCTAAAAACAAAAATATCTGGTTAATTTTATTAGCATGTTGGTTGATTTTAATAACTGATTTTACTCAGATGGGTGTACAAAGTTGAATCTAATGATGTGCGAGACTTGACTCCAATAGAATGACAAAATAATGGAATGCAATCATTTCTTTTCGATGAATTCTATATACGAGAAGGAAAATAGTTCTTTTCTTCTTAACATAAAAAAGCACTCAATATCATGCAAATTTTCAATTTGCCTCTTTAAATGGAAAGGAGAATGATGCCAAACTATCAAATATATGTTTCCAAAGTCCCAAACAAATAAAATCCCTTTTTAACTATCTACTAAAACACTCTGAGTATAAAAAATCACCCAAGGAAAAATTCAAGCACAAGAATGTCTTCAATACAAAACCTAAGCTTTCAAAGGTAAAAAAATGTTTTTCAAATAGATTGAAAAAGAATTGCACGCTAATATGAGATGAAAATCAAGATAGTTGGATTTGTTTAAGAAATGGAAGCAAATCAAAATAAACACCCAAGATATTTTTAGAAACAATTGGACTCTCTCACAAAATTACCATCAACACTAAAAGCCCGAGGGAATGAGATTAGATGATCTAAACTCTACCCAAAAAAAATAAAAAAATTTAATCAAATAAACAAAATGGAATACAAGACAAAATTTCATAATTGTTTTGAAAAAATGTTGCAGCAATAACTGTTGGGACATATCTGAGAGAGATCCGGAGCGGTGGAAAAAAGGACAAACACAGATCTAGGATTTGTTTGAAGGACGTCCCTTCAAAAATAGGATTTTAGAGCCTGGTCACTCCCTATTAATGACCATAGGGAAACCACAAAGATCTGGTTTCTCCTTGCAGAGGGATAGAGGGTGACCACAGGGTACTGATCGCTCTTTGTAGTGTAATTTTTTAGGTTGGTCACCCCCTACAGTGGAGCAATAAGTTAACAAAAGGTGTTGGTTTCTTCCTACAATGGAGCAGCTAGTGACCACAATTGTTTGGTCTCTCTTTGGGTATAGACAACTCATGACCATGATCGTGCAAGCGTGAAAACTCATAAATATGAGGCAAATCTATCATATCTGGGTCTGAATAATTTCCAATAGCCATGAAAAATGACTTACTGACAAATCAAGAACAAAAATTGGGGCTTAAAAAAAGAAAATATCTTGAGAATACAAATCTAAACGTTGATGAAGAAACTGACTAAAAAACAATAGCTTCCCCAATGGAGTCACCAATCTATTGTAGGATATTTTCAACTTGCAGGAGATACCTCCCTTAGGCTCTTCCTATACCTAAGACATAATAGATATGTAAATGACAGATTTACATAGATCTAATTCATACATGAAAATGATCTACAAATTCATGGAATGGAAGGCTTACCCAGTGATCTAATGATTGTCCATGCATGATCCTTAGCTACTAGCTTCCACAAAGATGCCATTTCTCCCTTACTATTATAGTCCAAAATTCCTTATCTGTGCATACAGGACATTGGCCCTTCTATTTGCATACTTTGCCAAAATACTGTTGAGGCTTCATTTAAAAAAAAAAAATTGGAAAGTGGGTGCGCCCTGCTGCACTAATAGCCCACATACAAACGTGTGTTGCATACTAGTTATCCCACATACACACACTTGTTGCATGCTAGTTATCTTGCATTTACCTCCAAAAGTTACAAAAATATAAAATTGCATGAAATTCGATGGAATTTACGGGCTATGGAGGGTTTCATAACCATTTTACCCCTTGTATCTTGTCCCCAAACCGAATAACCATATTTTTCTCATATAAAAATAGGTCTTGGGGATTCATTTAAAAACATGAGAAAGAGAATAAGAAAACTCTACCAAAATCCCTTCCCTTTCTTCGCCTAATATTTGCATCACATTCTGAGTTTTAGCCTCAATCTTCCCCTCCAGAATTTCTCCTTATGCAACCCTTTCACTTTCCCTTGGTGATATGTTGGTTGTGAGAAGCTAATGTAGGATTGATGCACTTGGAGCCATCAAAGAGGATCCTAGACTTGGTTCGTGGAGCTGTTTCCAACAAAGTTTGTAATCCTTTTTATCTTTAAATTGAATAAAAGAGTTCATCCTTGTACCAAAACCCTATGTTTACATGCTTTTGTTAATTTTTGCATTTATATCTATGTCTAGACTTTTAAAGTGATCAGTGGAGATTGCATATGTTGTTTCATTGTATTCCTAACCTTTTGTAGGTTAAATTTGGGAGGAGACCCAATATCTAGGAGGTAGCAACAAGAGAAAGAGGTCAACACCAACCGCAAGGACTAAAGGTGTGCTCATTAACTCTTTTTCCTTTTCTCTCTCATCACTTAGTTTAGTTGGTTTTGGGGTAGATTAAGGGTAGATCAGTATTTTAAGGGAGTTATCGCTATGCCTTTACCTTAGACCAAATATAGGGGGATTTTTCCTGTAGAAAAATTGACGACTCCACTGGGGAATAGAGCTCTCTAGGGTCTTAGTGGGAGATTTTGGTTTGATTTTAATCTTTTAGATTAATTTTTAGTTTTCCATGTTACTGAGCCAGTTAGGGTCTCTGGTCACCTTCCAAGTTCCTACCAGCCTTCCCTGTCCAGTTGGTTGTCCAAACCTCTTTCTTTTTTAAAAGTTTGCAGAAGTGTACGCGCCATGTTCTCTATATAGCTCGCGTACATACATGGTCTGCATAGTGTAAAACCCAAGTACATATGCAAGTTGCTTTTTCACAACATGTGTCTTTGTGTTTTAGAAGGGCATTTTTAGAAAAAAAAAGACTTTTTCTTTCATGGAAAGAAAATTTGTTCTTCTCAAGCCTTCTTGAACTCTTCGGGGTCTCTGTTAATTGTGTTTGGATGGGTTAAAGATTCAGTTTATATTTCACTTTGTAAATAACCCCTGTTGTTTCTTTATTTTCTTTGGTTTGCTTCGAAGGTTTAGGGTGAACTTATAAGCGTTAGATACTCCTATGGATTCCAGTGAATCTTTGCATTCATGTAGTGGTTTATAGTCTATGTTAGTATTGGTTTTATTTTCTCTTTACCTTGTTTGTGCTTTGAAAAATGAAAAGTATCATTTACTTGCGATTTTATTTTCTAAGCATTTCAAAAAAATAAAAATAAAAATGTTGCATTTAGTTATGCATTTTGTTTGGTACTTGTAGCACAAATTGTTTATTACAAAAGAAAAGAGTTGTTTTTCCAAAGTTCCTTCTTTGATTTTTCCTTGAAAATTAAGTAGTCTACATTTACATTGTAAAACGAAAAGTGCATTCTAGGAAACTTTTTTCATTTTAGGATCTTGGACTACTACCTAGTAAAGTTTTCATTTGCAAAGATTTAAAATTCATTTTCCAATTGTAGAACCTAATTTTCTTTTGGACAAATGCTCTAAATATTTTATTTCTTCTCTTTCGTCTCTTGAAAACACCATAAGTTGCATGTACGTACCCTTTTGAGTAAATAAAGCCACTTAAAATCAATGATTAACACTTAAAATCAACTAGACTTTTGTTTGTAGGGTTCACCAAGTAGTCTAGGCTATAGGGCCTTGAAATAGGTGTGGAGAGGAAACTCTTCAAGGCCGCCTAAAAAATAGAAGAGTCTGTGATAGAGAGTTTTAAAGTGTTACAGGAGAATCCCCCTGCGGACAAGTGGATTTCCTCTTGGATACTAGACCCCTATGACCAAGAAAAAAAAGTGTTATTGTGGACGCTGACATTCCTTTTCATGAAGCTAAAATATTCAAAGAAGAAGAAGGAAGAAGGGTAAATACTGTTTTACCAATGTTTGTCCTTGCTCCATCCAAGGTGATCTTGATCTCCAAGTTATTCAGAAGGTCCTGCAATAAAATGAGCAACAACGACGAGACATACTTCCTACTCTACCATGATTAGCTTCATAATGGATCTATAACAGAAACAAGTTCATGAGACATACACAAACTTTAAAGGAAACAGTCCAAGCATAGATTTATTTTAATGAAAACAAAGTGAGATGATGCTTATAGCCATAGATGTAGGTGCATCATCTTCACCAAGTTCTCTTTGTCGAGAACCTTGCTCAAATAATATACACACAAAATGTTGATGCTTTAATGATATCTCCCTTATGGGATCATAAGTTTTATGCCTTGTAATGTCTCCCCTTTCACCATGAGGAGGCCTCCTTATATAGGCTTGGATAGGCCTAACCACTTAAGATATTCTTGGGGTAGGTTGAGGATTCTTCTCCTTTAGTTATGGATCTTCCCTAAGATCAAGCCTTGCCCTCAGATTCAAATCCAACCAACTCCAGAGATTGAGGGAATTCTTCCCTGATTTCTCTCAACAATCCAAAATTCGCTCAAAAATGGAAGCGCTCCCTCAGAATGGAGCACAGAGCATTGCAACGCTCCCCCAAAAGAGGGTAAATAGTGTCAGTGCTCCCTGACAGTGTATAGGGGAGCGTTGCCTTCCAAAAATGATTTTTGGGTGGTTTTATCCATGGAAAAAGACTTGTACTCTTTCTCAAATGACTTCTCCTTTTCAAAACCAGTCTTTTGAGGTGTCTTGTAAGTGTTCTTGATAATGTTGTCCGAGACACAACATAGGCAAGATGACAGTATGATACTTGCGACACTTATGACCAAAATGTGACACTTGTGACATTGGTAATGACGACACTAAACCATCATCGTAATGAGTGATTTTGATGTGTAACAGATTTCCCCCCAAAGTGAGAAGTTAGAAGATGAAAAATGATGACTGAAGTAATTTATATACTTTTTCAAGCAAGGGTACAGACTCAGAGAACCTGATAGAAGTTGCACAACCATCAAACAAATATTATGACATGTTTCAAACCCAAGGAAGACATATCTATGCTTGATTGATAAAGACTTTCAAGGTATGGCCGCCATAAAATACACTGCGGATCCATAATTATATTGACGAAAAGGTATAGTCGTTGAATATACAATGTGGATCTATACTCCTATGACATGAACTAATCGTAGCCATGGAAAATACACAGTGGATCTACGAGATGATAAGACATAGACACGACCTATGTGACAGTATATGTGTCAATGTTCAAAAGAAACTCCGTCTCAACCTGGGAAAAGTACATATAAGAGTGGTGAATCAACCTAGGGTCTTATTACCAATCCCAATGTAGTACGAATCTAACCATGTGAATATATGTCTTGATGTCAAACATGGAAAAAACCACTTGATTACCGGTCAATGAGGTAAAACATTAACAAGCACGGGGGAAATCACCATTGATGTCAATGATTCCCAAGGTACTCTAGTACATTCCAACGAATGTGAATGGATGAGATGAAGACGAAAATCCATGGAATGATCCTATCAGAGGTAAATGATGTAAACCCACCATCAGATGCTAGGAGGCTTTCCATTGAGGCATGCAGGTCCCAAGGTATTAACTGGTTTCTAACTCTAGATCCTGGATAATGTGTTGAATTTGATAGAAGTAGACTCGTCGAAGGAGGGCCTTGGTGTATCCCCCATCAACGACACGAAACTGACACATAGATGTAATTGGTGGATCAAATGAACATGGAATGACATGGGTATTGAAATAGGAATTTGTGATGGTTGACTCATGAGGAGGATACTTCCCTTGAACACTGAGGCATGACAACAGGAATTTGACATGGAACAAAACTTGATAATGCAGTGGATATTGTGACTTTCGTTGGGTGACCCAAAGGAGTAAGGAAACTGAAAGTATTGGTTTAGTGTAGAGGTTCAATGGATTAAAATGTGTGCAAAGATAAAATGTCGTGTTCAAGGGTGACTGTAAGAGTTACTAGTAATGTTCTCAAAAACTTCTTGGCTTGCTTCCTTCAATTTTTCCCCCATCCATATGGATGAGTACCTCATTTTAATTTAATGATCTCGAGGAGGATAACACATGCTTGATATAAATCACCTTCGGTAAGTCCCTCTTCCTTTTTTTAACGAAATGGAAGAAGTAAGGGTTCAGTCTCGTATGGGCCTTTCAATGTATGATCATTTAACGAGTTCAGAGAAGGTAAAATCAGTGTTTTTTCATATTTAGAGAGTCTGAAAATGACTTAAATACAACTCCAATGTGGTCCTTTTTTGTAATGTTAGTCTTGCAAGGCCGAAAAAGAGATAAATTATCACTCGAAAGATGCCCTTTCAAACCTTTTAATGAGTGGGAAAGGAAGCAAGATCACTTGGCAATCTTTTCACGTTTACAGAGTCTAAAAAGAGCTTAAAGGCGACTCTAGGGAGTTCCTTTTTCATGTATCCATGTGGGTCCAAAAAAGAGATAAAAGTTTACTCGGTGCATTCTTATGTTTTTGAGCTTGAGAACGAACTAAGACTATGCTTGTGAATGTGACAAGATGAAAAACGAACAAAACTTCTCTGAAACCTGTCAATAATGTCAAAACTGCATTCAATGGGATTAATAAGGCCTCCAAAATATTTTCAAAACCCAAAAATAATTATATCTTAGGAAAAAATGAAATTTATAATAGTAAAATGAGGTAAAAATATCATTTACCATTTCATTCGTGCAAAGATTTGTAGCAGTGGAGAATTTTTGCTTTGGAGGGTGAATCTTGCATTGTTCGGTGCCGAAGCTATGGTCATCTATTTTCCTCACCGTTTGGACTAGGTTGGTGCTCTTCTTCCTTTCTTTACTTTTTATAGTTCAAATTTTGTTTTAAGGAAATGATTGGGTGCAAAAATTGATGCCCTAGGTTGGCTCAAACACCCAAAAGTGCTCGACGTTCCTCTAGGATTAGTGGGTGAGTGCTGCATGATTTTTTGAGTGCCCTTGCAAGATGATGAAGGCATGCCAATGCTTTGATGTAGTGGTGGAGGGGGCGCTGCCCAAAAACCACAAGAAAATTTTCCCAAAAATGCCAGTGCTCTCTCAAAACGTGAAGGGGAGCATTTAAAAATTTTAGAGCACCCTAGTGGCCATTGTGAGGGGGAGTTGGTGCCCTGATGTGAATATAAAGGGGGCATTGGCCTCGTAGAAAGAGAAAACAATTTTTTAAAAAAAAAATTAACCGCCCACAAATTGTCGAAAACAAGTGACTAATGGATTTTGGTTGTTAATGATTGCATGTAACTTCGGCAATAGTCATGATCGAGTGGAATGAAAGAGAGCATGAGATCGATGATGTGGCAGCCTTGTATAGTCCCCGATCAAGGGCCGCATTGAGGAATTGTGGTCTCCTCAAGTTCTTCAAAATGCAAAAGATGAAGAAAGAGATTATTCTTCTCGAGCATATGATCGGGCTATGGAACGTTGCAGAACAAGGGTTCCAAATTGGAACAAAAATTATCACCATCGAGTTGGAAGATGTATACTTCCTGACTAGTCTCTTGAAAATAGGGCCCCCCATAGTTTTATCCAGACAGAGGGAACTTCCTGTGCCTGTAGATGAGTACCTGGCAAACCATTATGTCCCAGAAGAGAGACTAGTGGGAGGTAGAATCGCAGTCAAAGACATTAGGGATATACCTCTTAAGTCCATTTTGTTTTCCATTATGAGTATAGAGGGAATTACCATCTCTCACCTAGTTTTAAGATCATAGATGGACCATGGTTTACAGTGTCTAGAGCCAACACTGTTCAATTAGAGTGCAGGGTTCCTTCAGAATGTGAAGGAGCAGATTACGAGATGAAGAGCAGGGAAGAAGAAGAAGTTCGGGTATGGTTCATTCTTGGTTTCATTCTTCTTAGAACACATTCCTTAGATGAAACCTCAAATTGCATTAGTAGTACGACCAGTGGGAGAACCATGTATGGAG
Source organism: Picea engelmannii (assembly GCA_009831015.1). Taxonomy (NCBI): domain Eukaryota; kingdom Viridiplantae; phylum Streptophyta; class Pinopsida; order Pinales; family Pinaceae; genus Picea; species Picea engelmannii. The sequence goes on along the minus strand of ML784142.1, from coordinate 1,167,652 downwards.
CGATGGACTAGCCTATCTCCAAGACTCAACTCAGAGTTAGAGTTCAAGTTCACCAGTGATTTCTTCACTTGGATGAGATGCCAATTGCTCGTGATTCAAGACTTCCCATATGTCAGAGTAGGTTTCTGGGGAAGCATGGACTTGGTTCTTCCAGAAGGGGAGGATTGGGATGAGTCAGGTGAGAAACCAAAACGATCTTGTCAAGTGTTTTTTTTATTTTAAACGTTATATTATTTTTTTAGGGTACATAGAAGAGTTTTTAACAGACATGTTGTTTCATTGTGAAGATAGGGGAGAAACAAGTCTGGAAGAGATGCCGACACTGGGGCATCACGAGGATTCTCAAATAGTGGGAGATCAAGGGGTAGCAGCAGGAGGTGTCCAAGAGGTTGAAAGAAACATTCAAGGCCTCATTATGGGTATCCCTCCTCTTAGGAGGTAGGAATTTCCACTACATCTACAGAGACACACTGTGGGAGTGTCTGAGAGTCTTAACTCTTTACTAAGGCGAGTAGCCCATGCAGTGATATGTTACATGGAGCATAATGTGATGTGGGAATATTAGGGTCTTCCTGATGATTGTATAGTCTGTATGACGATGTTTATGGGTGTGAGGGACCACATTTTTCCTATCTATGTACCATTTTGATGTAATCAAACATTTTCAGTCACGTTGAATATATATACATTTTTGAGTTTTTACAGTGCCAAATGATTTGCAAATAATGATGTCTTTTATGTGATGCATTTTAATTTACATGATGATATATGATGTGATTTATTTCCTTTATGAAAACTCATCTATGTGTGAGATACCTATCCATGATGTAATTAGCTAACGAATCCGAAGTTGTGTTGAGTTATCTTGGTATGTGTTTGTATTCAATAAAATCAAACATTCTTTCAAGATAATGAACTCGTAAATGGATACGTAGTAGGATAGGATTGAGAATAGCGTAGATTCGATTGAGTTGACAGACCACGAGTTGAGAGTCCAAGTTGGTGATCATATGAGAAACACATAGGTAAGAGGCCTCGGTTAAAAGTTCGATGACAGTGTGATATTCTGCCATGTTATTAGTATATGATCCTAAGAAAATACCTCCTAAACTCACCAACTCGTTAGAGTGGTAAATGACCCAAGCTGCAGAAGCAATGTTCTGAGTGTGTCGACTAGCGCCATCTGCAAACCCGACAAAGATAATAAAGGAGGATGTCATCTGCGCACACAAACACAAGACACAGTATAAGTGGCTAAGGCAAAAATCGTTCATGCAAGAGACAAAGACACACCAAACTAAAAATACAATAGTCTATAAATCACGTATGCTAGATGTCCTATGCATACTAATTCTTAAGGTAAAGCCTATTTTGGGGCTCACCTAGGGAGATTCTATCGTAGTCAACAAGATTGTAGGCGCCTCTATGTAGAACATGTTTCATGATGTAAGGACCATGCCATAGAGGTTCCAACTTCCCTGTCCCTAACTTGTCATGAGCCTGGTCGTAAACGAGGACTAGGTCTCCTTCTATAAAAGTGTGAGGATGGACAGACTTGTCATGATTTTTGATTCGCTTTTGATATGTCTCATTGACGAGAGAAGAATCACAATGTGTTTCATCCAGCCTAGTCAAGTTTAAGAAATGTTCTTCTTCAGCAGAAGTGTTGGGAAAGAGTTCTAATTTGATTTTCAACGAGCGAATTTCACACTCGATTGGTAAAACAACTTCTATGCCATATACTAGATGGAAGGGAGTGAATCCAGTAGCAGTTTTTACTGAGGTCCGATAAGCCCAAAGAGCAGATAAAAGTTGTAAGTGCCAATATGTCTTGTTTGCCCATACCATTCATTGGATCATGGTTTTAAGGACCTTGTTGATAGCTTCAACTTGTCCATTAGCTTGAGGATAAAATGGGGATGAGTTATCATGGTGAAAACCCAACTTGGCATGCAACTCACTCATCATATGGTTTTGAAAATGTGAACCATGATTAGTGACAATGGCTTGTGGAACACCGAAGTGAGTTATAATATGATTAAAAAAGAAAAGAGCTATAGTACAACCATCATTCAGAAAGGTAGGCATATCCTCGACCCATTTTGTAAAGTAATCAACAATGACAATTATATAACCGTGCCCCTCGGTTGAGGTAGGATTATAGTGCATGAAATGAAAGCCCCATTTGGCAAAGGGTCTGATGGCAATAATGGGATGCAATGGAGCAAGTTGGGTGTGTGCCTTGTTATGAAAAACTTGGTAGGGTGGGCACTTTTTGACGACCTCAATACAATCCTTGAAGATTGAGGGCCAAAAGTAATCGACACGTAAAATTTTTTGGGTTGTAGCCATCCCAGAAAGGTGGCCACCACAGGCTCTAAGGTGACAGTCATTGAGGACACATTTAGCCTATTCATGGGTAAAAAATCGTTGCACAATAGTGTCAATTCCATGGCGATATAAAGTGTCACTGATAATAAGGTAACAAAGAGAATGGTGGCGAATACGACGACGTTCTTCACGAGAGATATTAGGCTGAAAACATTGGGTCTAGAGATAAAGAGGAATGTCTCCATACCAAGGATCATGAATGCTAATGAGGAATATATATTGATTAGGGAGATAATCTCTAGGCTCACTGTCTTCATCAGCATGGGGAAAATCGTAGATGAGCTTTGTAAACACCAAGGAACTTTTAGATTTGGACTTAGCAAATTCAAGATCGAATTCCTGAAGGATGATGATACATTTGGAGTATTTTCCCCCAAGGACTTGACGTGTCAGAATATGATACATGGGGTTGGATTCCACGATAACTGTGGTGGTGCGTAGAAAAATGTAGTGACGAAATCTCTAGACAGCGATGATGGCTGCCAACGCCAACTTCTCAACATGTGAATAGCGGAGCTCTGGTCCAGATAGACTTTTGCTCAAATAATAAATCACATGTTCTTCATCAAAGGAGTCGTCTTGAATTAACACCATGGAAATAGTGGAAGTAGAGGCTGCTAAGTAAAGGATGTGGTCCTTCGTATAGTATGGAGGATGCAACAAAGGAGTGTTGGTCAACTCATGCTTAAGAGCATCCAAATATCATTGAGTAGTGTCATCCCATATGAAAGGGGCATCTTTTTGAAACAATCGCATGAATCCTTTAGTGATTTCAATGTAGTTACAAATGAAGTGGCGAAGAAATTTTAATTTCCCTTGCAAACTTTGGAGTTGTTGCAAGTTGTGGGGTGGGGTTAAAGGTAATATAGCTCTAATGTTTAAGGGATCCGCCCAAATCCCATCCTTGGAGACAACAAAGCCGAGGATTCGTATTGATTTGACATAAAAAATATACTTATGTGGGTTCAAACGAATACGATAGAACCGACATCGAAGAAAAATAGCTCATAGATGACCAAAATGGTCTGATCAATTGGATGAGTGGGCAGGTAAGTCGTCGAGGTAAGGTTCCACAATATGTTTGATATCGTGAAAAGAATATGACATGGCTCGTTGGAATGTAGAACCAACAATTTTAAGTCCAAAGGGTAGTTTCCGATAGGTGAAAGTTCCCCATGGGAAGATGAAGGTTGTCTTATGCTAATCAACATGTAACATGTCAGTCTAGTTGTACCCTAAGAAACCATCCATAAAAGACAAAATTACACTACCATTGCAATTATCAATAATCTGGTCGATGAAGGGCGTAGGGTATTTGTCTTTCGGACAAGCCTTATTTAGATCCCTATAATCAACACAGACGTGAATGGTGCCATGTTTCTTAGTAACTGGAACAATACTCGAAACCCATTCCGTCAAGGGGATAGGATAAATGAACTCAGATTTCAATAAATTTTCAACTTTTGCCTTAATGGCCGCGGTCTTCTTAGGATGGACCGGGCGGAGTTTCTGTTGAAAAGGTTTAACACCTGGGTAGATTTTAATCTCATGCACAACAATCGATGAATCGATCCCTGGAATCTCCTTGTAGCTCCAGGTGAAGACATCGCAAAATTCTTTAAACAAAGTGGTGTAAGAGACCACTTCCTCGGGTGAACAATTAGCACCGAGGTTAATGTTTTACATGAAACCTTCTTTGATCGAAATCTCAATAACGATCGTAGATGAAATGTTTCCCAAATTCCCCTCAGAAAGAGTATCTTGTGTTAGTATGGGAGATTGTGGAAAATCAACAACATCGGGAGGGAAGATAGAGTGTATGTCTTCCTGAATTTCTTCAAGTGGTGGAAGAAAAGAGGACCAATGATGGCTATCATCCCAAGGTGTCGTCGATGATAAGCATTTCCATTATAGATTCATCGGAAGGAAAAATTTGGGAAATGTAGTCAAATGCAGACGAAAAGGAATTTAACCACGATGGCATCAAGTAACTATTGGGTGCCAATAGATGTTGGTCATCCGAGGAGGGAGAGGCATATTGGATAGAAATGTATGAGGTTTCGAGTGGACTAAGTGGCATGGTGTCACCTAGTGCATCGAATTCCAATGAACTAGGTACAATCCAAGGGTCAAATGATTCCAAGGACTAGTAATCTGTAGTCAAAATCATATTGATTGTGTAAATATGATGTGTGGTGGATGGAAGTGGTGTAGGGAAGGTACCCATAAGGCTAGAGTCTTTCAACAAGCTAATACCAATGCTTCCATATGTAATCTTATGATCTTCCAAAAATGGAATATTGTTGGTAGAAGGAGTGTGAGTGTCATGTGTACAATAATCTAACTAATCAATGGTGACAATTTTACCTTGATGAGGAAATTACACACATCAAAACACCAAAGAAGCTATGACAGTCATGGAATAAAACTAACTTCTTCCAAGTAGCAAGTTTTTATCGAGAAGAGCATCGACCACCTCGACATCAATAGTAATAGTTTTTCCACCTAACTGAACGACTAAGGAATGTAATAGTCCATGAGGATGAAAACCTCTCCCGTAGAAAGTTCGAAACATTATAGGGGATTGGTTAATTGCAGGTGATTTTAACCCTTTCCAACAGGCTAACAACATGACACAAGTAGAATCTCCCTCATCCAAAATGGTACAATGGATGTGTTGATTATGAACCACAACATCAATCTGAAATGCATGTTGGTGAGAGAGTCATGATTTGAAATGGTCCAGATTAAACGTGATGTTATTAGACGACTTAGGATCAAAATCACTGATGGTAGCCAATAGTTTTCTACGTTCACAGGGACAGTGATGTAGAACTTCTAGAGTAGACATAGGACATGGGGCTTGAGCCAAATCTTCAACAATGTTGTAGTTTTGGGCAGCTTGTGAACTAGGATTGAAAGTAGATTTATGGATGGTTCTCTTGGGAGGGCGTAGGATAGAGTAGTAAGAGGGCTTCTCGATATTTAGTGACCCGTATGGAGGACTAACAGAAGAAGAACTAACGGGTGGAGGAGAAGGATCTGATAATGAACTGTTAGAATTTTTTTCTTTATTGGGTTTAAATGGAGTGTCGTAAGTCATAGAGCGAGTTGTTAGATCAATTCCACTAAAAATATAAATATGAGCACTCGTGGAGGCTTTATCATGAGAAGGGTGGTTGGTACTACCCTCGAGAGAGGTTGTTTGAGCAACCATAGATTGTTGCTGAGGAAAAGGTTGTGTAAGCACGATGGGTTGGGAAGTTCCTTAAAAAATTTGGCAACTTCATCACAATGTGGATAATCTCGGGTGTAGTGATCATCACCACAAATAAGACACGGGAACTTCGGTTTCTGCTATAGTTGCTTTTCGTTAGTAGGTGGTGGGTTTTGAGCTTTAGGTTGTTCATTGTTATTATTATTTTTTGTTTTGTTCTTTGTCTTTTTCTTACCTCTGGATTGTTGTGAAGGGGTAGAATTAACTGCATTCACCTTAGATATTTAGGTATGAGGGGAGGTAAAGGAGGGTGAGGTCAAACTAGGAGTGGATGTGGAAGTAGATCGATGTGAATCTCCAGTCAAATAGGACACAGATTGAGTTTTGATGGAACCAATAACGCCATCTGCAAGCGATGAGGATGAAGGTTTGGATGGATCATTAGTGGCATGCATAGCATTTGGGATCAACTCATAGAAAGTATCAGACTATGAATAAACCAAATCTAAGTACTGGGCCCTGGAAATGGCTTCTTCCTCAGTGACCACGCCACCCATAGCGACGTCACAATGAATAGGGGGTAAAAGTGATTTGGTAAACCATTCTGCCAATAACTGGTCAGGAATGATCACTTTGATCAACCTTCGTCATCGTCTCCACTCATGAATATGATCAGAGATATGCACAGTGTTATTTTGATCAAGGGAGGTCAAGAGTTCGGTACCTGTCTCATATCGAATGGATAGTTTAAAGTGTGTGAGAAAGGACATGGCAAGGGATTTGAAGTCTTGGAAAGAACCATGTGGCAGTTCAATATACCACTTGGTTGCTGAGCCCGTAAGTGTTCGCTGGAAAAGACACAAATGTATATAATCATCCATTAAGGAGCTTGATGAACACCACAAATGGAAAGTCATCACATGGTTATTTGGGTCTTCTCTAGGTTTACCGTCAAATTTTGGAATATCAGAAGGGAGTTTAGCTAGAATCACTGGCCATAAAGGATAATGCAGTATAGGATCATTGGTCAACCGAGACAAGTCTGGGAGATCCAGAGTAGCAAGAAACAATAGTTGTCAGTTAACTTGTGGGTGATACTAGTGTGGCATAGGGACACCAGTAGGACCGTAAACTGGGTTAGGTGGATAATTGTAACCAATGGGTCCTCCTACATAGGGTTGTTGATGACCAAAGTAAAGAAGATTCGAGGAGGGTTGAGAAACATGTGTGAGCGGAGGATAACCTAATGGGTTTTGAGGATTATAAGTTGGATTTGGTTTTTTCCCTTACGGGGGGTAAACATTTTGTCCATAAGGAGGATAAAAATTATTCCCATGATAAAGATGAGAGTGTTTTTGACCTTGAGTATTATGTCCCCTAGAGAACTGTGGGTTTCCTAGGAAAGGGATATTCCACAGATTGGGCGTTGTAGACACATTCTGTCCATAAGGTTGATGATGGGCTCCAGTCTGAGGCTTCCCCCAGCATGGGGTTTCCCTCCAAATGGAGGTTTCCCTCCGAAAGGAGGTTTCCCCCCAACATGAGGTTTCCCTCCAAATGGAGGTTGCCCTCCAAAAGGAGGTTTCCCCTCAGTATGAGTTTTCCCTCTGTTTGGAGGGAACCTCCTTTCGGAGGGAAACCTCATGCTGGGGGGAAACCTCAGACTAGAGCCCATCATCAACCTCATGGAAAGAATGCATATACAATGCCCAATATGTGGAACATACCTTTCCCAGGAAACCCACAGTTCTCTGGGGGACATAATCCTCAAGGTCAACAACACCCTCATATTTCTCATGGGACTAATCTGTATCCTTCTTATGGACAAAATGTTTACTGGGAAAACACCAAATTCAACTTATAATCCTCAAAACCCATCAAGTTATCCTCAACTCACACATATTTATCAACCCTTCTCGAATCTCGTTTACTCTAGTCAACAACAACCCTATGCAGGATGACCCACTTGTTCCAAGTATCCACCTAACCCAGTTTACGGTCCTACTCGTGTCCCTATGACACACAAGTATCACCCGCAGGTTAATCGATAACTATTGTTTCTTGCTACTCTGGAGCTCCTAGAATTGTCTCGGTTGACAATTGATCTTATATTGCATTATTCTTTCTGTCTAGTGATTCCAGCTAAACTCCCTTCTGATATTCCAAAATTTTGATGGTAAACCTGGAGAAGACCCAAATAACCATGTGATGAATTTCCATTTGTGGTGTTCATCAAACTCCTTAATGGATGATTCTATACGTTTGTGTCTTTTCCAACGAACACTTACGGGCTCAACATCCAAGTGGTATATTGAACTTCCACGTGGTTCTTTCCAAGACTTCAATTCCCTTGCATGTCCTTTCTCACACACTTTCAACTACCCATTCGATACGAGAAAAGTGATATTGTGGACACTGACATTCCTTTTAATGAAGACAAAATATTCAAATAAGAAGAAGGAAGAAGGGTAAATACCTTTTTACCAATGTTTGTCCTTGATCGATTCAGTATGATCTTGATATCCAAGTTCTTCAGAAGGTCCTGCAATACAATGAACAACAACGACAAGACATACTTCCTACTCTATCATGATTTGCTTCATAATGGATCTATAACAAAAACAAGTTCATGAAACGTACACAAACTTTAAAGGAAACAGGCCAATCATAGATTTATATTAATGAAAACAAAGTGAGATGATTCTTACAGCCATAGATGTAGGTGCAACATCTTCACCAAGCTCTCTTTGTCCAAACCCTTGCTCAAATAATCTACACACAGAATGTTGATGCTTCAATGATATCTCCCTTATGAGATCATAAGATTGTTGCCTCGCAATGTCTCCCCTTTCACCATGAGGAGTCCTCCTTATATAGGTTTGGAGAGGCCTAACCACTTAAGATATTATTGGGATAGGTTGAGGATTCTTCTAGTTCAGTTGTGGATCTTCCCTAATATCAAGCCTTGACCTCAGATTCGAATCCAACCAACTCCAGAGATTGAGGGGATTCTTCCCTGATTTCTATCAAGAGTCCAAAATTCGCTCAAAAAGGGAAATGCTACCTCAGAATGGGGCACAGAGCATTGCAATACTCCCCAAAAAGAGGGTACAGAGCGCCAGCACTCCTTGACAGTGTATAGGGGAGCATTTCCTTCCAAAAATGATTTTTGAGTGGGTTTCTCCATGGAAAAATACTTGTACTTTTTGTCAAATGACTTATCCTCTTCAAAACCAGTCTTTTGAGGTGTCTTGTAAGTGTTCTTAATATTTTATTCCGAGACACAACATAGGCAATATGACGGTATGATATTTGGGACACTTACGACCAAAATGCGACACTTGCGACATTAGTAATGATGACACTAATCCATCATCGTAATGAGTGATTTTGATGTGTAAAATAGAGTCCAGTTTCGTAAGAGTCAGTCGATACCCCCCTCTAACAGAGGGGATAAACATGAGGTCACATGAGGAAGGGTAAAGGAGATAACCCCTCCAAAGACGGATCGAGTGTAGTGGGGATCGTATATTGAGGGTTGTTCTTGGGAATTACACTAATATCATTTGAATACAGAGCCTCATGGACCTCGAATCTTTTCTATATCCTTATTTTTGTTTCAGACCATTTGCCTTCGGTACCCTTGAAAGGCTTCATAATTTGTTATCTTGCTCCTTACGATCAGCCTGACTTTCTACGGTACCCTCCTGGTGACTAATTGAGAGTTGAAAACCTATTTGCTTGTTTTTAGGGACTTACACGAGTGACTACGAGGGTATACCACGATACCTAGGGAATACATTGGATCACACTTTGTAGATTATACCTGGAGGTTGTTTCTATGTTCGAGTTACAATTTCACTAGTAAGTTTCTCTAGTATTGATTGGCATAACTGTTCTTCCTTCCATCCAGTTGTTTTCTTGATTTTATGTTAGGAATTTTTTAGTGTGTTCTTTTTGTTTCATGCTAACTCAACCTTAGAGTGTTGGTTGATCATTTAAAATGGTGGAAGATAAACAACTCCACCATTCACATAGGCTTCAAGGCTCACCATTAGTTACTTTGGATCCACCTCTGCCACCGCTGAGGTGTAGGCTAGATCAAGAGGGTTCATTCGAAGTGACCGAGCCACAAGAAACTGTACCTGAGCCATCTCCTAGAGAATAATTTCCTGCACCAGAGGATTCCACGGGTTTTGACCTCAAAGTTGAAGGATTCAAGCCCGTAAATCCTCCGATCCGATCACTGACTTATCATCACCACTTCTTATTCATATAGTCCCTCCTGAGATGAATTCACCTCAATGTTAGTTTTTTAAATGAGTGACGATGGAATCAACTAGTGCTACTTCTTTTGGGATTCCTCATACTCCCATATCGGTTTTCGTGGAAGAGGGTGTCGTGCCTCCTCCCCCACCTCCACCTATCTGGACTATGACTATCCAGACACCCACTACTTTGGGCAGTGACAAAATCTCTTCAATGACTATGAATATTGTTCCCTCTATCCATAATGTGTTTGGCATACCCTTTTCATATGGGATGTCGGGTTTAGACTCTGGTTCAGTCCTAACCTACTCTACTCTACAGACTATTGGTCTAGGGGAAGGGATATCTAATGCTCCCTTACAAAGATCTGTCGAGGGAACAACTACTCCTTTTAACACCATCCCTTGCGGTGGATGCCATATCCCTCCTCCATCCCCTTCACTAGGAGGCGCTTTCTAGTAGCCAATCGAGCCTAATACCAACTCTAGTTGGTTCAGTGGGGGGAGTCATGGACCTTAGTCCTACATGACTCTGGTACGATCTATACCTTTTTCCTTGTTTGGTTCATTTGTAAATAAGTCTTTCTCATTTTCTTCTTTCTTAGCAGGGGGAAACCCCATTTTTGTTCAACCAAACCCTATTCAATGTTTCATTTCTTTGGAGGGAGTTATGACATGAGTTTACTCCTCACAAGGTCTTCGAAATCCCTGACAGGGCTTGTTTCCTTTGCAAGAAATGATGATTGGGGGAAACCCCTCCCACACTCTATGGAACCCCGAGTAGGGTTCATTACCTATGCTAGGAGGGTCGGCTAGGGGTATCCCCATCCAATATCCTTGGAATATTGTGAAGGGAGAAATCCCTACCCAAGGCATGTCATCCAACTATGGGAATTAACTGACGATGCAAAATCAAACACAAACTCCTTTTACTGGATAGTTCCACCATGGTTTCTACCAAAACCTTTCCCAACAACCAAAATTTTCTTGGAAACCTGGTGTCAGCCAAAATCCAAGCCCCTCTTTTCATTTGAATCCACCACAACCTAGACTACCTTTCCTAGAAATTCTACATTTGACAGACTAGTCGAGGTTGTTGAATGAATCGATATGTCATGATTCACATTGCCCCCCCATTCCGACTAAGTATCCCTCGAACATCCTTAAGTTTGAAGGAAATCATAGAGAAGATCCAAGTGATCATGTTATGACATTTCATTTATGGTGCTCATCCAACTCGTTAAAGGATGATGTTGTTCAGTTGTGTTTGTTTCAATGCACTCTTATAGGGGGTGCCACAAAATGGTATAACGAGCTCAATAGCTTGAAGTACAATTACTTTAATGACCTGGCTATGGTCTTCTTAAACCATTTCCATCTACTGGTAAGATATGATGCCGACACCAAGTTTCTATCCAACTTCGAGCAAACAAAAGTCATCCATATCTCGGATCACATCCGAGAATGGCGACGACGAAAGAGCTTGATCAAAGTTAAGGTCCCTCCCACATTTTTTCTCGAGTGGTTCCTAAATTCATTGGTGCCTTGTGTATCCAAAAATGTCGTGATGTCTGAGGTTTTTTCTGAAGAAGAGGATATCATGAGATCCCAACAAATTGAGTTGATTTACTCTTAATTTGGTATGATGTACGAGATCCTACCTAACGCACCATGTTCGACTTTTGAAAAGACCAAACATAAGCGTTGGCCTCACGCCAATGGAATAGTAGGCTCAACACAGAGATAGCCCACAGATCAGTTGACTAATCAGTTATAACAGTTATTGATTCAAAAAACTGTGGCCAACCAAACTCCTAGTTCAGCTACCCCCGTAACCCAAACGTCGGATGTACATAGTGTGCAATCGACAAATCCCAAGGGTAATCAACAATCCGAGGGAAAGAGGAAATATAAAACCAAGAAGGGTAAGGGAGATAAGAAGGTTTCGAATAATGATGGCGAGGGAAAAAACAAAAAGAGGAAGGTGAATTTTCCATGTAAGCTTTGCACGGATGCCCACTTGACTCAACAATTCCCTCAACTTGAGGAAGCCCAAAAGTTATTGGCACAGCAACAACCCTTTGTGTTAACACAGGAATGATTTTTTTTTACCCTACAGATTATAAACCTTGTCTTCCTCACCACGTCACTTTTCAGATAGTAGTGGTGTATTCCACGAAATCATTGACACTGAACATTTTCCATATGGTGGTTGATGAGGGTGCCTCGAGTTGCGTGATGTGGTTGGAATGTTGGAAGGCCATCGACCAATCTGAGTTATCTTTGTCTCCCACATTGCTAACCACATTAGATGATCAATATTTTAGACCACATGGCATAATTCCCTCCTTCCCGATGCATTTGGAGGGAACAAATGTGTGCGTCGAAGTAGAAGTACTCGATGCACCTCTCGAATACAATATTTTTTTAGGGAAGAGTTGGACCTATGCTATGCCAAATATTTTATCCACCATTTTTTGGGTCTTATGTTTTCCTCACCAAGGCCAGATCATAACCATTGATCAATTTTCCTTCTCCCGTTCTGACCCTTCATCGGGGGCATCCACGGTCCCGATGATTGACAACCCATAGCCAGGTACCATCAAATTAGGCGCCATATTGTTTCCATATTTAATGGGGACTTTTGATTATCCGTCACCTACTAATGATGTCAAGTTTATTTCGACTGTCCCTGACCAACCGAAGGATGTGATATTTCAATTCACGTAATTTAGAATAAGGTACTTTAATGAACCATGGATTTTACCTTCCCCATCAGCTTCGATGGAAGGGGTATAGAACCATGGAATGGCCATGCCCTTATCCGCTCCTGAGGTTGCGTATAGTATTCTCCAGAAAGCCTCGGCCAAAGCTAATTTGGCTCCTCCATAGGAGCTAGATCTCATTCTCAAGACGATTTGGGATCAAGCCTCTCTCACCACTTACGATACTTTAGACTTAGTCTTTCCCTATGACGAGTTGATTTTGGAGGCAATGATTGGGCCAGATACACCTTGAGGTGATCTTCATCACAAATATTATTTCTTACCCGAGATGAAGAGAATAGAGGCAAGAGAGTTCATTATGACCATGGATGGAGATGCCCCTTGTCCTGTTAACCCTATGGCCATGTATGAAATCTATGCCGAGGGAAACATGGAAATTATAGCTAAAATAATTCCTATAGACATCTTTAGAACCCATAAAGTCATGGAAAACATCTTCGTCGGAGCAGATTGTTCCCCCGAAGATATTCAGATCTACACTGAATTATTTAAAGAGTTATGTGATGTCTTTTCCTGGTCTTATGAGGAGATGCCAAGCATTGACCCACATAACATTGAACATGAGATCACAACTTACCCTGATGTTAAGCCTATCTAACAGAAACTTCGCCTAGTCAATCCTTGCAGGGCAACGACTATCAAGGCTGAGGTAGAGAAAATCATCAAGGTTTGTTTACTCTATCTTTTTCAATTTATAGAATGGGTGTCAAACCCTGTTCCTATCAACAAAAATCAAGGTATGTTCCGCGCGTGTATGGAATTTCATGATCTAAACAAATCTTGCCCGAAAGATAATTTTCCAACCCCATTCATTGACCAGATTGTCGATGAATCTGTGGGTTGTGAGGTCATTTTTTTTATGGATGGTTTTTCCAAGTACAACCAAATTCAGATCAAGCCCGAGGACCAACATAAAATGACATTTATTTGTCCTTGGGGTACATTCGCTTATAGAAAAATTCCTTTTGGAATTAATAATATTGGAGACACTTTTCAGTGGGCCATGTCATTTGCCTTCCATGACCTCAAAGACATAGTCGAGGTGTATCTTGATGATCTGGCATCATGTTCTCATAAGAGATCTGATCATCCCACCCATTTATGACTTATCTTTGAGAGGTGTCTCTAATATCAGATTCACGTGAATCCAAATAAGTGTAGTTTTTGCATAACATCGGGAATTTTTTTAGGTTTTATCATATCAACTAAAGGGATCATGGTCGATCCTCTGAAGGTTTAGGAAATAGTCCAATTTCCTCCCCTGCACAAAATCCCCCATCTTCAAAGTCTACAGGGGAAAGCCAACTTTCTTCAACATTTTGTTGCCAACTATGCCAAGATTACTAAAGGGTTTATGTGTCTCTTGAAAAAAGGGGTCCCATTCTAGTGGGATGAAATGGTTCAATGCTCTTTCGAAGCCTTGAAACGTGCTCTGACCACTGCCCCTTTTCTCAGTCCTTTGGATTATGGAAAGGATTTCTTGTTTTATCTGGTTGTCACAAAATCTACTATTGGCATGGTCTTGGTCCAAGAGGATGACGAGCTCGAAGAGCATGTTATATAATATCTTAGTCGAGGCTTGGTAGGATTAGAACTCAACTACACACATGTTGATAAAATTTCTTTGACAGTTGTTCATGTTGTCCAACATTTCCATCATTACATCTTACTTCGCAAGGCCATCTTCATAGTTGTCGTGAACCCTTTTCAATACGTGTTAACATGATGGATCATTGATGGGAAAATCAGTCGATGGATAGTCATCCTACAAGAATTTGACTTGCATTTTTTTTCGGCAAAGTCTAAAAAGTCTTTGGTCTTTGCTGAATTAATCTTGAATCTTCCAGTCGAGAGTGGTAATAATTTACCCGAAGATTCCTTGATCAATGAATATATTTTCTTTATTACATATTTGAACCCTTGGTATGGATATATACTTGTGTATATTCATACTTTGAAGGGCCCATCTTCTGCTTCTCGTGATGAGCATCGATGAATATGCCATCAAGCATGGAAATCTCTTATCCTCAATAATACTTTGTATCATCGAGGAGTGGATTTCATTCTCTATCAATGTCTCACTCATGAAGAGGAAGAACTTGTGTTAAATGACTGTCACACAGGAGCATGTGGTGGTCACTTGTCTAGGTTGGTGACAACCTAGAAGATTCTTCGCGCTCGATACTTTTGGCCCTCATTGATCAAATATTGTGTAGAGGCGATCAAAAAGTGTCACCCATGCCAGATATTTTCTCGGAAGATGCAAGAGAACCCATCTCCCATGTTCCCAGTTATTGTTGTTGGTCCCTTCACCAAGTTGGGGGTTGGTTTTACTACATTCCACACAGTTTTGACTAAGGGGAATCACTATATCATCATAGTAGTAGACTACTTTACTATGTGGGTTGAGGCTATGTCGACATTCATCAATGACAGGGAAACAATTGCACTTTTCATTTTTAACCAGATTGTAGCCATGTTTGGTATTCTTAAGGATATTGTCACAAATCATGGCAGTAACATCCATAAAAAAGATGATGTCCGATTTAACCTCAAAACTAGGGTTTAAGAAGGAACATTCATCACCTTAATACCCATAGGAGAATGGTCAAGTTGAGGATGTTAATAAGTCTCTCAAGACTATTCTTCAGCGGATGATCAATTCGGCCAATTCAAATTGGCATTGGATGATTTACTCGACACTTTGGGCTTATAAAACCTCAGTCAAGACTGCTGCCAGTTTTTTTCCTTTAGAACTTGTTTACGGGTTGGAGGTAGTCTTGCCCATATAATGCCAAATCCCTTCTCTTAAGTTGGCAATGGAACTACTACCTGAAACTACACCACTTGAAGAACATCTTTTATATATTGAGCAACTTGATGAGCAATGTCACGACTCATCCTTGGCCAATGAGGCTCACAAATAACGTGTCAAGTGTCAGTATGATCGGTCAATAAGCCCTCAAGTTTTCTCCGAAGGTGATATTATCCTGGTATATGACCAAGATAAATATCCGTTGGGGGCAGGGAAGATCAAACCCATGTGGTTTAGACCGTTCATTATTAAGAAACTTTTAGAAAAGGGTGCCTATCAAATAGTTTATTTCAAAGGTAATGCTTTATCGAAGCCAAGAAATGGGTTATACCTTAATAAGTATTATTCTTAGATTGGTCACTTGAGCATGACTTATTGTATATAATGTATATATTTATTTATACAGTCTTTCCTTTTTGCTTGATGGATGTGTAGTTTATTGTGTTTCTTTTCACAATGGCATATTTCAAGTGACTCTAAGGTCTACATTGGGTTTGTAGGAAGTGCTAGCTGATACACTCAGAGGATTTCTTCCATAGCTTGGGTGAGATTTACAAATTTTAGTCATTTGATGTATTTTGGAGGTATTTGTTTGGGCGAAGCAACTGATAATGTTTATGAGTATAGTGTCATAATAGAATTACTATGTGATGCCTTGTCACATGGTATTTCTCACCTCTAGGTTTATCTATATGCTCAACTGGTCATCTCTAACTTAAATGGACTATACCGTGTGTACGATCCCACCCTTCACCGACGATTCCTTAGGGTAAGTCTATTATAACTTTGTCTTGATTATATGACTTATATTCATGTTCGTAGGAGATCTAATCAACTAATTGATACATTGGCTAATCAAGTATTAGATTGGCATATTGCTCACACATAAAAGTAAGAGAACACACATACACGCACATATAAATACATTTGTACAAAATGTTTATCTATAAGGCAAAAATATGTATATATATAATAATGTATCCAAAAAAATAATTTTACAAGTACAAAAGTGGGCCATAAATCCTCAAATAGAGCCGATATACATCGTTGGGCTCAAGCCCTCACTATATAATAGAGTACAAAAGGTTCCCTAGACACATATGCAGTCTAGTACTAACTATGCTCTAGGCCTATTGGCCCTATTATAATTGACTACAACATTTGCAAGACATCAGAACAATTGAACGCAAGTCCTGGGTACTCTTACAACATGTGGTTTCATGGTCAAGGGAAGGTCCTCTATCTCTACCATTGTCATTGTAGAAGTGAGAGCTGTCAGGTTCCTCTTTAATCGTTGTAGTACTCTCTTAGCCTCTCTACCCGGTAGTCCTCCTACAACTACTAGTCCTCCTACTGTTGGTGGTCTAGAATCTTCTCGAGGATGATGCCTGGTCCTGGCGAAGTCAACCAGTCACACTAGTCCCACATATGTATATGACAGATCATTGAGTTAGTGCTTTGACATTACCATAAAAAGTATAACATTTAAAAAACATTAAAAAATAAAATAACTTTAAAAAGTGTTTACCTATCTCTTTGTGCTCCTCTCCAGGGGGCATAGGCATATCAAGATCCCTCAGGAAACTTATCCCTATGTAGGGATAGTCCTCGATCACAGGAATTTGAAGGGCCCACCCATCAAAACACTTATCGTCAAAGGCCTTATGTACTCTCCCCGCACCCTGTTGAGGTAACAAAGTTGCCCACCTACATAATGTCAAAAAGGAGGAAATATGTCCTCGTACTTTATCCCCCGGGATAATTCTTGGTACTCTCTCAAAAAACAAAGATCACATCATGGTCCCGAACCCGAAGTTCTTGTTCGTTCTTCTTTGACAATTGGTGACTTTTTTCTTCATGTATGTGATAATTGTAGTACTCTAGTAAAAAATAGCAGTGTATAGACACTGATCTGCACAATGCATTTGGTCAAGGGAATCCTGATGAAGTGTTGTAGATCCCATGATCCATCCAATCATGTAGAGTACTATCTAAAGATTGAGGCTTGTGATCTTATGAATTGGCACCTGATATCCTACTTTCTCATTGCCATCCTTGCAATAAATACTTATACAATCCTCTATATTGTGTGGTCCTGGAGGAAAGGTTCTCAAGTTGATTGGGTCCCCCATCCTGGAGAGGTCGGTCAAACATTAGATATCCTCCATCGTCAGAGTCAATGATTGGCCCTCTAGAATGAAGGCCTCTGCATCTGGATGCTACTACTCTATCAAGTGGTTTAGTAGCCTGGGTTGTGCCCTCATGAGTGGACACTAAAATAATTTCCACATACCACGCTGCTTAAGCATGGCAATGGCCCCTGGATCCTCCTCTACCAAGACATCTAACTCTTCATGTTCTCTCTCTCGCTAGTGAACATACATCCTCTTGCAAAAAAAATAAAATTGTTAGGTTAGCCCCTTGTTTCATTTTTTTGAAAGATAAAAGAGATGTATGTGGGTTGTCTTTAAGACAGTCATGTATGTACGCAGGCTAAGTGTCATTTTCCCCACGTACATACACGTGTTGAGTGTGGACAACCCACGTACACGCATGACCGACCTTTTTACTAGGGCGCATACCCTCCAAACAATCAAATAAGCAACAAATAATAAATGAAAAGAAGGAGAGAGGTAATTTGTACTTACTTGATTTAGGTTTGAATATTTTTCGTCCACCGTATATCCTTGAATTCATGTTTTAAATAAGAGAGTTTTTTGGATTTTTTGTTATTTTCCAATTTGCAACGGTTAAAATGAGTTGTCCACCTCTATTTATAGACTTTTTTGGCTCTCTTTCCCCCATTTTGGTCCTCTTTTTCCCTTTTCTTGGCCTAGTGGGTACTTCAGTTTCTTTTTGAGAGATCTTTGGGTCATTCTAATGAACTTGTTCTTTTTTTTAGTGTTTTCATGAGATGAGTTACACTGGTATTAGTTTACCCATTTTACTCATTTTTCTGGTATTAGTTTACCCATTTTTCGATCCGGGCGGTTAATTTATGAATAAAGGTATTCCCTAGGAGATTCCGTACACTGGAAGAGTATTCTCAGGCATAAGTTTAACCCTTTTTTGGGCCTGAGGGACTAAAATTTTGAAAAAGGGCCATTCTCCTTGGTTTTGGTTTATCTCTTTTTTGGGCCTTGGAGATTATCTACAAAAAATGAACCCCCTGAGAGTCCATAGTTAAGCTCTTTTCAAACTCCCTACATATGAAAATGTCATTGAGTGACCTTGTTCCTTTCACAATTGTTAATTGGTCTAGAAGGAATATCTATTTGATATAAGTTTAACTCTTTTCCGGCCAATAGATTATCCAAGAAAAAGGTACACCTCGGAAGACATGTCTCGCTGGGAGAGTTCTCCTAAGTTATATTTTATACTTTTTCGAGCTAAGGAGACTAAACTTAGAAAAAGGTGGTGAGTCCATAGTTAAGCTCTTTTCAGACTCCTTAAAATTGAAAACATAGTCGAGTGATCTTGTTTCAGTCACACTCGTTAAAATGGTTTTGAAGAGACGTCCTTTTGGTATAAGTTTAACCCTTTTTTGAACTGAGTGGACTAATTATGAAAGAGGAACACTCTGGAGTCTTCTTTTCATGTTTTTTAGACTCTCTAAATGTGAAAAACCATCGAGCTTACCTTCTCTGGGATCATAAAACTTCACATGGAAGGAGTCTTGTTGCATCTTAATCACATCGCATGCCTCATCCTTGCGTCTTTGACCTATTGTCGACTTCATGTTGCTAATAACTGAACCTTCAAAGAATTCCTTAAATTCAAGCCTTGTATCATTTTTGCCCTCGCGATCTGACACCTTGACCCATGGAGGAATTTTCCTGAGTGTCTTTATCCTTCACATGTCTCCTTGCACTGAGCATCAATATGTTCCATTCTCTTGGAACTAGTTTTATTTCGCATGACACTTGCTCCTCCTTTGTAACTTAGCATTCTTTTATTATTTTTCAAGATCTTTAAAAATTTGAAAAAGACAAAAAAAAAAAATATTCCAAAAAGAGGGGATGAGATATAAATTCTCTTTTATCGAAAGCAATATAGTCTCCCTTGGAAAAATCACATCCTTATGTTTGTTCTCCAAGCATTGGGATCTAGTATGACCTTAGGAAGTTGTTCTCGATACATATAGATATGTTCTCCTCCGTTTGTTTACTCTTCCAAACATATGGAGAGTTTGTGTTGCCTACTGTATCATAGATTTATGTCAATATATGCTTCTCGAGTCTCATCATTTTGTCGTGATTTTTTCCAAGGGAATTTTTATCCAAACTGAGATGGCCATTCGACAGTGAATCTCTTGACCTTCATGAGTGGCCATCCCGAGAGTCCAGTCAATTTCAGATTCAAAATCAATGAAGTTATGTGCCTGATGATCAATATCCTACAGTCTTTCCCCAACGACATGTCGAAGACCTCAGAGTAGTGAGTCTTACTCTCCTATTGTACTCCTACTTGAGTTTTAAAGATCTTGAGGTTGTTGCTCGAGCTATGAAGTCCTCATCTCTAGCCATAGGAGTTGATGATTATTGAATATGCATATCATATTGTACTTTTATATATTTAGATGATCTTCAGATATAGTTTCGTTGTGTATTTTTCATGGCTACACTCTATACAGAAATTTGTATTTTTTCTAGTAGTCATATATGACATGTATCTGTAGTGTACTTGATTGACAACCATTCTTAGTTCATCTTAAGCATGGGTATGCCCGCCTCAGAGAGATTAGCATTATTTTGTAGATGCCATGCTCACGAACACTTGTCTCGGGTTCACTCAACACTGTGCCTTCCCATGGTGTAAATATATTGTAATGTATTTCTTCCATTAGTTTTTCTTATGGCCTCACACCTTAGGGGGGATCTGTTATAGTCCAAAATTCCTTATCTATGCATACAAGACATTGGCCCTTCCATTTGCACACTTTTCCAAAAATTGTTGAGGCTTCCTTTTAAAAACAACATTTTTTGGATAGTGTACGCGCCTTGCCGCACTAATATCCCACATACACACATGTTTTTCATGTTAGTTAGCCCACGTACACATGCGTTCTGCATGATAGTTATCCCGCGTTTACCTCCAAAAGTTGCAAAAAATATAAAATTGCGTAGAATTCGACAGAGTTTACGGGATATGGAGGGTTTCCTAACCATTTTACCCCTTGCAGCCCATCCCAAAACCGAATAACCATATTTTTATCATATAAAAATAGGTCTTGCACAGTCATTTAAAAACATGAGCAAGAAAATAAGAAAAATCTCCCAAAATCCCTTCCCTTTCTTAGCCCAAGAATTGCATCCCATTCTAAGTTTTGGCATCAACCATCCCTCTATCCTTTCTCCTTATGCAACCCTTTCTCTTTCCCTTGGTGATATGTTGGTTGTGAGAAGCTAATGTGGGATTGATGCACTTGGATCCATGACAGGGGAGCCCAGACTTGGTTCGTGGAGCATTTTCCAACAAAGGTTGTAATCCTTTTTATCTTGAATTTGAATAAAAGAGTACATCCTTGTCCAAAAACCCTGTGTTTACATGCTTTTGTTAATTTGTGCATTTATATGTATGTCTAAACGTTTAAAGTGATCAATGGATATTGCATATGTTGTTGCATTGTATTCCTAACCTTTTTCAGGTCAACTTTGGGAGGAGACCCATGATCTAGGAGGTGGAAAAAAGCAAAAGAGGTCAACACCAACCACAAGGACTAAAGGTGCACTCATTAACTATCTTTCCTTTCTCTCGCATCACCTAGTTTAGTTTATTTTGGGGTAGATTAAGGGTAGATCAATATTTTAAGGGAAATATCTCTTTGCCTTTACCTTAGACCTAGTATAGGGGTTTTCCCCGTATAACTTACTAGATTATCTATGCACACATAAAGACACAAAAATATTTCACAAGATCAAATTAATCATGTATCAATTAGTGAAAAATCTAATAATGTATCATAACACATGAAAACATTAATTCTCCACAAGGAAATATAACAATTACATACACATCCAAGTAGAGGTAAGCATATTTTACATATTCTATTGATAAAAAAAAGGATTACACCTTACAAAGGAGTTGATGCAGTCCTTTTCCAAGTTCCTTGCCCAAGCTATGCAATCAAATTGCCAGAATAAGTTTGATTTTTTCTTTCTCCTCCCTTTTTCCCATGAGAGACCCCCATTATTTATATGAAAGTAGAGATAAATCAAAGGGTAGTTTGGATAATATCTCCATGCCCAAGATGAAAAAATTCTTGAGGTTGAACCACAAAAAAACATGGGTTTAATATATTCTCCCAAAACCAATCCTAAAAAGGGAGGAACGGACCCAGTCGCACCTTGTATTTTTGTAGGGAGTGACCAATAAATCCTTGCAAGATGACAAGGAGAGACCAACACTTTCTGGTCACGACCTATAAAGGGACAACAATTGACCAAGAAAAAAGGTGTTATAAACTCAAGGGAAAAGTGGTATAATTCAATGTTTCATACTCCTAACCTATGGATGATTCTCATGAGGTGGTTAGGTGGAAAATAACTGTATAACATACCCCCCTCTGGACTTGAACCTATGACCTCCAAGGAGGAAAAACATGTTCTTAACTATTAGGCCCACTCAGGATATATAATAATCTAATTTTGAGGTCACGTCCAAGCCAAATACCAAATTGGTGTATGAGACCCCTTTGTTGTGGGAGAAGAGACCTCCTCTGCTCAACAAGTTGATTGGTAAACTCTATGGAGGTATACATACCCTACCCACCTCTAGATTAGAACTTGTGACCTCTTAGGAGGAAATATAGGTTCTTAACAAATAATAAGTTTCATTGATTTTAGCAACAATACAATAAAACATGATGGGTTCCATTGCAATTATTTCAACACTAAGAGAGTCAATACAGATCAAACATAAATTTAAGCCATAAAATATGAAGTAAGTTCATTAGTGGACAAACTCAATCTCTTTTTTGTTCAAATTCTTTCCCAAATCCACTATAAAGTTTTCCAGAAGTTATAGTTCCACATGATTTATAGGAATGTTGACTATGGATGTTTTCCCTTAGGGGATTTGGCCCATTTTAAGATGAGCTAGGTCATTGGAATTTAAAAATAAAAGAGAAGATCAAGGTGGAATTTTTCCTCAATAAAGAAAAATAAACCAACTAAAAAGGTTGAGTTTGTCTACTTTTTAACTCACTCCATAAAATATTGTCAAGTTCTACAATACCATCAAGAATATGTAACAAATGTAAAACATATAGTTTATAAACTGAATGGTTATTTTAATCATATTCTCCTTCTATTCAGAATGACGTTTTCTAGGGGAATGAAGTTCACAAGTTCAAAAAAACATTTAACTTCATTTTCTCTAAAATATGAATACATTTTATAATCATTTTGCAAAATTGACATCCATTATGTCTTCTATGAATGAGGAAATGAATGGTGTTCACATTGGATTTGTAAGAATGCCTTTCTAATCCTGAAAATCATTTCGTATCTAATAAATGACAAGTGAGTGGCATTATTTTTCATGATGATGCAAATACTTTTTCATGATGATGAAAATACTTTTTCATTTTAAAGTTTAGCAGAAAGAAAATAGAAACACATAATACAATCCTTGAACATTATTGAAGACATGAAGAACAAGTTCATATCATTATTCAAGTACTGTTGTGAGAAATATTACCCTACGGAAAGGTTAAGCTCCCATTTGAACCAAGACCCATATATTTGGTCCAAAGACAAGTAAACAAATGGTTGTTAATGTCCATATAGATCTAACTCAATCAATCAAGGAAGAGAGAAGAAGAATGTGGCATACCTTTTTGCGATGTTCTTCCTCACCGCTCCAATCCTTGGGCTTGATCTCCAGTCTCCTCAACGCAACTAAAGTCATGCAGAGACTAGAAAATAAACTATTCCTCATACTCTATATGATTAAAAAAATAATATATATCTATGAAGACTGAAACGAAAATAGATAAGAAAATGTAGAACACATGAATTTGAAGGGAATAAGCCAAGTTATCATTAATTGGAAAGCCAAAGAAGGAACTTACAAATAATGATTCACTCACTTTTCCAATCTCTCCTCATCCAACCCTTGCATGAATCTTGAAATCAAAATGTTGATGCTTCCTCCAAAATCAAAGGTTTGATACCTATATTGTTCCCCCCTTCACCTTGGAAATACCTTCAATATATAAGCTTAAGAGGCACAACCACCATGAGAAAATGAAGGATATGGTTGAGGATATGGCTCCTGAAGTTGGAATTAGATCCTAGGATAGGGCCCATAAGGTAGGATTCAAACACAACAAACCTCATCCATCAAGAGACAACCCTTAGGAAAATGTGGAGGATCCCCGGTTTCTCTCTAATAAGACTAGATATCCCCTAGAATTGAACACAAGGTTCCATTCTATAAAGTGGTACTCCTCTAAGATGGAAAAAGCGGTGCCATTCCATGAAGTGGCACTCCCTTATCATGACCAGGGGGGTTCCACCCTTCATAAATGCCCAAATTTGGTTGAATTTTCCTAGAAAAAGGTGTGTTTCTACTGTCAAATGAGAGGTATTCTTCTTCCAACATGACTAAGGGATTACGAAAATTGTTTTCATGGTGTCAATGGGGTGTGACAATTGGAAAAGTGAATGTGACACTATGTAAGGTGCATAAAAGACTTTCGATAGTGCATGTGACATTTGACAAGGTGCATACGTCACTTTGCGACACTTAGGGTGTGATACTCAAGTGTGAAATTTTGGCATGTAACATATGCCCCATAAAGTGTGAGGTCAAAAGAGAAACTGATGGTCGAAACACTTTACAAATTATTCAATAAAAGGGTGTTGGATTCAGAGAACCTGGAAGAAGATGCAAATAGACATCAATCAATATACAAATATGTTCCATTTTCGAGGTAGGCATACACATGCTCGAAATATGAGATGACTCAAAGCATGGTCGTTGACCAATACATTGCAGATCCATGATAATACTGACTAAGGATATGGCCACTAAAGATAAAATGTGGATCCATACCTCCATGACATGAATTGATCACAACCATGAAAAGTACACAATGGATATACGAGATGATAAAACATAGACACAGATCAATACAATGTGGATCTATGTGACAATATATATATATATATATATATATATATATATCAATAATAT
This sequence comes from Picea engelmannii, assembly GCA_009831015.1. Classification (NCBI taxonomy): domain Eukaryota; kingdom Viridiplantae; phylum Streptophyta; class Pinopsida; order Pinales; family Pinaceae; genus Picea; species Picea engelmannii. Next base: position 1,142,974 of record ML784142.1, on the reverse strand, counting down.
ATCCAGCATGATGATTGTACTGAAATCTTTTACATGCTCAAATGATCTCCATCTCAGTTTGGATAAAGTACATAAAAAAGTGAGTGCCCAACCCAGGGTCTTCTTCCCAATTTCGATGCGGTACGAATCTAGCCATGTGAATAGATGATTTGATGTTGAACATGGTAAAAACCATTTGATTACCGATAATTGAGGTAAATCGTTAACAAGTGAGAGGGAAATCATCAATGATGACAATGACTCCCAATGTACCCTAGTACATTCCAATGAATGTTAATAAATGAGATGATGTCAAACATCCGTGGAATCATTTGATCATAGGTAAATGATGTAAACTTACCATCAAAAGCGAGGAGGCATGCCATTGAGGCATGCAAGTCCCAAGGTACTAATTGGTTTCTAGGTCTAATTCCTGGATAATGTATTGAAGTCGATAGGAAAAGACTCATCGAAGGAGGGAATTGATGTATCCCCCATCATCGACATGAAACTGACACAGGAAAGTGATGGAATATGGTGGATTAAATGAGTATGGACTAACACAGGAAATGGGAACTGGTAATACTGCAGATGGATGGTTTGAAGTGAAAGTTTCATTGAACATTATGAGGCACGACAAGTGATTTGGCAGTATTGACTCGATGAGAACCAAGAACATAATGTGACAACAATAAGGGAACTTTTTGACTGGAACGAAAAAGTATAATGAAACATGGAATTGGTATGACTCAGAGACAAGCATATTACCCAATTGTAAGACAAGACGCAAACATGTGCCATGTTCAAGGGTGACAATAGCTTCCATAATGAATTATAAAAAACTTGACCCACTTCCTTGAATTCCTCCCCCATCCAGATAGATGATTACCTCTTTCTTTTTTAATCAGGTTGAGGAGGGTAACGAATGCTCGTTATAGCTCATCCTTCAGATGAGTTCCTCATCAAATGTTTAACGAACCTTAGGAAGGAGGGTTTCGATATTGTATGGGTTCTGGAGATTGGACTCACATAGGTCCTTCGATGCATAGTTTTACAATCCCGAAGAAGGTAAACTCAGTGGTTTTCACGTTTAGAGATTCTGAAAAGAACTTAAAGATGACTTCATGGATGATTTTTTCTTAAATTTAGTCTCCCAAGACTGAGAAAAGTGTAAAACAATATAGGGGATAACTATTCTAATCATGATTGACTAGAGTATTTCTTTTTCATAGTTAGTCTCCCGAGACCGAAAAAGAGATAAACTACCACTCAAAATATTCCCTTTCAAACCTTTTAATGAGTGTGAAAGGAAACAAGCTCACTCGAAAATCATTTCATATTTAGGGAGTTTGAAAAGAGCTTAAAGGAAACTCCAAGGAGTTCCTTTTTTATATAGATTTTACGAGTCCAAAAACGTATACTTGGTAACCTATTCTCATGTATTAATGAGCACGGGAAAGAAAAAATATTGATATTGGTAAACTATTGTCATGTATTTATGAGCACGAGAAAGAATAAAGACTAAGCTCGTTCTAGAAAAGACAACTACGTTATGATGGGAACGACCCTCAAGCGAGGATCACTCCTAGCAGTGTGTCTCTCCAGAGGTATTTTTCCCCCAACTTGCATGATAGAAGCTAGTGGCTTCACTCCATCACGATGTCCAGAGGCTGGAGACCTTCCCCCCAAGCATCATTTCCTTTGACGACTCTTCTTATTTCCTCATTTAGGCGTCTAGTTACTAATAGGAACATTTTTACTAGGTGGAGGAAAAGAAGGTTCAAGTACGCGATCCAGAGTGAGACTTGATTCAAATGGAGGGGTGTTTGTTTCATTTTTTAATGATCTTGACAGAGACAATGAACTATGATCGTAAGCATCTGCTTCATTTTTTAATGAGCTTGACACAGAAAAATAATTTTTCTCATCGAGACCAGGTACTACAAAAGGATCAGATGATTCTAAGGATCATCGCACCTAAGTCGAAATCATGTTTAATGTGGCCACTTTCATGGTGGCAGGGGTAGGTAAAGGAAAATTCCCATGAGGGAGGAATTCTTAGGGAGACCTACTCCTACACTCTCAAAACTATTATGTCCTAGAAAAAGGACATTATTCACTGCAACATCATGGAGATCTGTAGTTATGTAGTCAAGTTGGTCAACACTGATAATTTTTCCTTAATGGGGAAATCATAAGATATGAAACATTGAAGATGCAACGACATTCATCTCATAGAAGCAAATACGACCAAGTAACAAATTTTAATCTAGGGGCACATCAACCACTTCGATATTGACCAAAATTGTCTTACCCTTCAATGTCACAGTGAAAGATTGCAAGAGTCCGTGAGGTTGAAAACCACATCCATAAAACACTTTCAAGGTGGTAGGAGACTGGCTAAGTTTAGGAGAACCAAGGGATTTCAAACAATAAAAATACATGAAATAGGTGGAGGATCCCTCATCCAAAACAGTGTGATGGATTTTCTTTCCATCAACCAAAATTTGAATTTGGAATCCTAGGTTGTGTGATAACCTCTCCTAATAATAATATAGATTAAATGTAATCAAGTTCGATTCCTATGGATCCATAGCTCCAATGGATGACAACAAGGTTCTATGTTGACTTGGACAGGTTTTTAGAACTTCGAGGGCTAACATAGCATAAAGCGCTTGTGCCAAATCATCAACAATGTTTTAGTTTTGGGCATCACGGGCATTTGGATTAAATGTTTCTTTTCGAATTGTGCTCTTGTGCAGGCAGAAAACTGTGTCATAAATTGACTTCTCAATATGAAGAGGATTAGAATATGGGAGTCAACATGGAGGGTTGATCGACAACCTTTCCTTTAGCCTAATCACCTAGAGGAGTGTCATAAGTATTTTCTCGAGTCGTTACATTAATTGTATTAAACATGTGCACCTCAGAGGTGCTCGAGGAAACATCCCCATGGTGGGAATGTCCTGCGTCGCCTTCTTACAGAGAGACAAGATTTTGTGCAACCATATTTTTTTGTTGAAATAGTTGGGAGGTACCCTTCATAAATTTAGCGACTACCTCATGACAAGGGAAATCTTTCGTGTAGTGTTCTTCCTCACAAATCATGCAAGGAAAATTAACCTTACTATTCGGTTGAGTATCAACAGTCTGTGTAGTATATTGTTGGTCAAAATATTTCTTGGATTTATCCCTTTTTTGTTCTTACATATTGGTTGATGAGATGGAGTGGATTGGACTGTATTCACTTCAGAGGTTTGATCAGGAGTGGAAATATTCTTTCCGTCTGAAATGGAAACTAGTTCTAGAGAAGGTCTTGTTGGATCATTTGACAGAAGAGGAGGATGAGGGATTAGATCATAAAGTGTGTCGGACTAGGAATAAACCAAGTACAAATATTGTGCATGACTAATAGCCTACTCCTGAGTAACTACATTTCCCATAGGAACATCGCGGGTGATGAGAGGCAAGATCTACTTTGTAAACCAATCCGCTAGGAGTTGGTCTGGAATTAGAGCTTTAATCAATTCTCTTTGCCATCTCCACTCATGAATATGATTAGATATGTGTGTGGAAGAGGATTTATGGAGTGAGGTGAAAATTTTTGTACCATTATTGCACCATATAGGTAATTGAAAATGTTTCATGAAATTCATGGCAAGAGAATTAAAGTCGATAAAGGAGTTACGTGGCAACTCAATATACCATTTGGTTGCGACACCTGTAAGTGTTCTCTGAAAAATCCTCATAGGAATGGAATCATCCATCAAAGAGTTAGAAGAAAACCATAAATGGAAAGTCATAACATGATTGCTAGGATCTTCCCTAGGTTTTTCGTCAAATTTTGGGATGTCGAACGATAATTTGGCAGGAATGGTGGGCTAAAATGGGGTATGCTGAATGGGATTATTTGTCAAACGCGACAGATCTGGCATATCTAACATAGCCAAGAAGGGAATATTTTGGTTGGCATGTGGATACTGGTGATGACCATATGACATGGGAATACCACCAGGACCGTATCCAGGTTGTGACGAGATGGAAAAACTAGTTGGTCCTCCCATATACGGTAGTTTCCTAGGTTGTCCACCCATGTAAGGTGGTTTTCCTAATGGACCTCCTACATATTGAGATTGACCTATTGGTACCCCCATTTATGTAGGTTGTTCGGATGGGCCTCCCATATGTTGTGTGTGAAGGGACTGTTGTGTTATATTCATGGGGTTTACAGATTGATAGGGAAAAGTTCCTTGCGGAGGAATGCCCGTCAGATTGGGTTGACCCCACAAAGGGTTAGAAAATCCTGGAAATGGTTGTCCAGGATACATGATAGTGGTAGAAGGGATAGAAGTACTCATAGGAGTGGATTTCCCTAAGATTTTTTATGTTGAAACCATGTAGGTTTCTTCTAGTGAAACATTTCCCTCCAGCTGAAGGTTTCACTCCAGCTAAAGGTTGGCCTCCCATTGAATATTGACCTCCAATGTAGGGTGTACACATCTGCGATGGTTGAGATGGAGGCTTAGTATCTTGTGTAACCTTGGTTGTGTGAACAAAATAACTTCTGACCATTTGACCAATGGTACGACCAAGTAAAGAACTTGGTGTGTGCATGTGTGGAAATAATGAAACATGAATAATACTTGACCCATGTGAGAAATGAGATGTATGCACAAGTGGTTGAGTTCGGGAAAAACCAACAGTATCAACTACATGATTTTTGGAAAAATATAAGTTCCCAAGTCCTTCAAGAAAAACAAAAGATGATAGGTTCATGCCAAAATATTGTGTAGTGGTGGAACTGAGTGGTAATCTATAAGAATAATAAGAATCAACATATCTCATGGATGGTGGATCAATGAGTGGGTGTTCGAGTGGGTCAATAAAAAGTGGATTCGTGTAAGATGCAAGGCTTTCTACGAATGTTGTGACCACTTATTCAATGTGTTGGCCACTTCCAGGAGGTACGCTCCCAAGTTCATAAGTTTGATATGTGATCATTCCTTCATAACAAACATTGTGTTGAGGTTCCTGAATGTCGGGATCCATACCTTGTAACTTTAAAATATCCAATCCTAAGGCAGACTATGAAAGTAAAATAAACACACTCCTAATAAAACTAAAATAAATAAACCAAGCAACAACAAATTCAAGGATATTCCGAAGATGAGATATCAAGATGTCAACGAATAAATGAGAAGCAGTTACCCTGAACTCCACATAACAATCTTCTTGGTGCAAGAAACCCTCTCTTTCATGGGATCACCCTCCAAGGGTACTGAGAGTGTGATACGACGTCTACCCCAGGTACCATGGGAATCCCCCCACATTCACCTCTATATATACCTAGGAAAATACACTAAGGTTACCAACTCGTAGTCAACCGCTAAGTGGGTATAGTCGACAGTCAGGACCGAACGTACGACATGATATAAAAGTATGAAATTCTTCCAAAGGATCGAGGACAAGTGGACCAATAGACTCAGAGGAATCCGAACAGATTCAGAATTCATGAAGTACCGAGACCAAATGAGTCAGTGACACTTCAGGAAGGACCCCGAATATATGCTTTGTATGCTACGATTGGTCAAAATTTAGAGGGGTGATCTTCATTTCTCTTCCACACATGACCTCATGTTTATCCCCTATGTGAGAGGGGGTTCCTGGATATGCTTATACGGAATTCATATTTGTTCACTCTTTAGTGATCTAAATTCTATTTAGTGGTCTTGGATGATTTACTCACTTTTCCCAATCTAAAGACCCTAATCTTGTGCTATCTATTGGTGTGTTAAAACCAAAAAATGTTCTTATTGATTTTATTAGTGTGTGATTGATTTTAATGGATTTTTACTTGATAGGTTCATGGAGATGAAACCGATGACGTGAAATAGACTTGACTCCAATAAAATGCAAGAGAATGAGATGCAGTTCATTTTTTTCAATGAATTTTATGTATGGAAGGGAGAAGAGTTATATTCTCCTTAACACAAGAAAGCACTCAAAACTATGCAAATTTCAATTTCTAGGATCAAGAAGATGAAAAAATACCAAGAAAATGTTTCCAAAAAACAAATGCACATGCAAAACTATCTCTTTTTCCAAACATAAACAAAAACAAATTCCTAAAGAATGCAAAAAGTAAAACTTCTTCGTTAGATTATATATGCAAGAAGATAGGCAAAAAATTTCAATTCTTAACTTTCAAATGGAATGAAAGAGATCTATGTTTGGCAAAAATAAATATGAGGAAAAAAGAAATCAAACAAAGCACCGTCAAAATGATTAGAACTGAAATAAAACAAGTGCAAGACGACTTGTTCAATCAAGTACTTGAAGATGCAAAAGAGAAAGAAGACAAGCACTCATGGAAATATTCAAAAAATGAGCAACAAGGAATAACATTCAATAATGGGTTTTGGAAAACAAGAGAGTGCTAGTCATCTAGAAAAGCAAGATGTTTCAATGAAGACAAAAAGGCTCAAAACCAAACAACCTTTGCAAACTCTAGTTGATGAACACTCCTAAACAATCAACAAATCTGAAAGCTTTGTGAGATGAAGATCAGAGAACTCAAAGGAAGGAGTAATCAAGGGATCCTGTTAACCCAAGGGGATCACAACAAGGAGAAAATTGCAATCTCAAAGAGGAAAAAGAAATGAGTGATAAATGACAAATTCTCAATCAAACAAAGTCAAAGATAGATCAGGAGTCACTGGGATAAATGCCTCTCAAAATAAGAGTAAGAAAAGAAGGGCATAAAGAGGAAAAAACACCAAAAAAGAGAGATTGACACCCATTTATCAAAGCAAAAGAGTTCCATGGCACCCTCTAGTAGGCTTAGGGGAGCACGAGTCAACTAAGTGGCACCCTGGTATACACTGCAAGGGAGTGCCAATTTCTGGAAAGTACAAAAATGGATTCCACAAGCTCAGGCTCATCATAGACTCAATCAATGACTCAGTAAACTCTTCAATTAAGAAGAGGTAAGGGGAAAGATATCAGAAACAAGAATCAAACAAGAAATATATAATCACAAGCAAAGGGTCTAAGACGAAAATGAAGGAAAAACTAGTCAAAGTCCTTCCCTAGTGGAGTCTCCATTTTCCTGTTGTGACAAATCTTACCCTCCAGATAGGTTAAGGTCCCCTTTGAACCAATACCCCTATATTTGGTCCAAATACATAAGTAAACAAATGGTTTCTAACATCCCTATATATCTAACTCAATTAATCAAGCAAGAGACAAGAAGAATGTGACATACCTTGTTGTGATGTTCATCCTCGCTGCTCCAATCATTGGGCTTGATCTCCAAGCTCCTCAACACAACTGAAGTCTTGCAAAGACTAGAAAATGAACTCTTCCTCCTACTCTATATGATTAAACAAAGAAGATCTATTTATGAAGACTGAAACGACAATAGGAAAGCAAATGTAGAACACATGAACTTGAAGGGAATAGGCCAAGTTATCATTAATTGGAAATCCAAAGAAGGCACTTACAAAGCATGATGTTGTCACTTCTCCAGGCTCTCCTCATCCATCCCTTACACAAATATTGAAATCAAAATGTTCATGCTTCTTCCAAAATCAAAGGTTTGATACCTCTATTGTTCCCCCCTTCACCTTGGAAATACCTTCAATATATAGGGTTGAGAGGCACAACCACCATGATAAAATGAAGGATATGGTTGAGTGTATGGCTCCTTAAGTTGGGATTAGATCCTAGGATAGATCCCATAAGGTAGGATTCGACCACAAAAAACCTCATACATCAAGAGTTGACACTTAGGAAAAGGTGGAGGATCTCCAATTTCTCTCTAACAAGACTGACACTCCCCCAAAGAAGAGCACAACGTGCCATTCTATAAATTAGTTCTCCTCTCACATGGAAAATGGGGCGCCAATTCATGAATTGGAACTCCCCCAGCATGGACATGGGGGCACCACCCTTCATAAATGCCCAAATTTGGTCGAATTTTCCAAGAAAAAGGTGTGTTTATGCTATCAAATGAGAGGGAATCTTCTTCCAACATGACTTAGGGACTGTGACAATTGTTTTCATGGTGTCAAGGGGGTGCACCACTGATCTAAAAATGAAGAAGACTTGAAATCTTGAAATTATTTGCAAGTAAATTTTATGTGTTAAAAGCAAATGGATCAACTTTGCGACACATTAATTAAAGGATTACTCATGAAAGATACAAATAAACAACAGCATAATCAATGAACATAAGCACGTAAACACAACAATTGATAAAGGAGTTCACCCCTCTCTTGGACTACATCTCCTGGTCCAACTTCCAATGGATCATTATTATTAATTTCTCAAAGTGCTCAAAAACATGCCTTACAATGCTCAAACTGACCAACAGACTACTCCAATGGCTTCAAAGCATCCAAAAACCCCTAGCTGGGCTTTTTCGGCACCTCAATCGGTCAAAAAACAAAGAAGTTAGGCCTCCTGGAAGTCCCCCCTTCAAGCTTGTTGTCTCTGCATCTACAAAACACACCCTTGTGTCATGAACCTGGCACACACACAATTTAAAGCATGAAAACCCAGCACCGGGCACAACCATGCCAACAGTGAAAACTGTAGGACGGTTATGGGCGTGCCAGCCCCTAATCGCCTAGCACCTGGGCACGTGAGGGTCCATACGACCTCGCGCAAATGTAAAAGGGCTAACCGTTCCATAGGAAAATAGCAATAAGACAAGTGGCGGTTCGTTCAATCATTCAAACCACAAATTAAAACGTGCACCAACAGTTTCATTGGGGTTATATGATATGGTCACATGCGTAACTGGGGCTAGAAATCCGTTTATAATACAAACTCCCGCGCACTTGGTGTATCAATCGACGGTCATATGTATGTGACCGGGGCTCCGTTATACATTTGTGCACATTCACATATGTAATGGTCATATGGTTACACAATAGAACCATGGGTCAGGGCTAAGCCCCAGCCCGACCCCCCACCATATACAACATAACAAAAATTTAAATATATTAAAACGCATATAGTAAATAAGAACCACCGTGTGGGCTAGTGGTAGCCCACACACTACCAAAGCACTTTCCCAAAGGGGAGGACCAGGGTTCGACTCCCATAGACCCATAAAATTTTGATGAACAAACCAACAGACAAATAGCCAATAAAGGGGTGCCACGTGGCATCCCATGACTGAGCCACGTGGCACCTTACCATTGACCAAAATGATGCCACATGTCACATTCCAATTTGACCACACCTACCAACCAGAATTTGCCACATCACCACATGCCACATCAGCGTACAGTCGTACGGCCCTGCCACGTCATCCTGTACGGAATGTATAGTCAGCATCCTTTTTTTTGCATGTTTGACATTCCAAACAGATTGCAATATCTCTTGCTCCCGACGTCTGTTTGAGACGAAACAAGTTGCGTTGGGTTTGCAACAACGAGTTCTACGCTCTTATCCGGTTTGAAGCGATTCCGAGCACTTTTAATTTTTGAGCAAAATTTGATCCCCTGATCACACCTCCCCATTGGGAAGCTTTTGGACCTCCAAAAGACTATTTTCAGTCTATGTGAAGATGTGGGTATAGTTCCCTCACCCTTATAACCTCAATCCACTTGGCTTTGCTTGGATTTGTTCCTTTAAGACCAACTCGAAGATACTCCACATTTCCTCGTTTTGAAGTTCGCATTCTCCTGTCAAGGATGGTGTCTTCATGCAGTTTTGTAAGATACTCTAGGGAAAAATCATCGATAGAAGGAATCTGAACATGCTCTCCTTGATCATCAATCAACAGAGGCTCATACAATTTCAAATTCTCAACATTAACAACTGCATACATCTTCATATAAGGAGGCAAATCTAAACGAAAAGCATTGTTACCAATCTTGTCGATAATCTTGAAAGGACCATATCGAATCGGTTTCAATTTTTTACCTTCTCCTTTAAGCCTCTCCTTACTAATGTAAAGCCAAACTTCATCTCCAACTTGGAAACTGTGATCAACACGATGCTTGTCATGTCTCGTCTTGTACTTGGCTTGACTCTTTTCCAACTTCTCTTGCACCACTTGATGTATCGACTGAATTTGTTCAATGAACTTTTCTGCCCTATCAATGTCATATTGACCATCGACAACAATATCCTTCCCAAAGATAAAATCTAAAGGAGGCTTGGGCAAATAGCCAAAACATGCTTCAAATGGCGACGTTTGAGTCGAAGAGTGCTTAGCTTGATTGTACGCATGTTGAATGTAGTGTAAATGCTCATCCCAAAGTTTAGGATGCTTGCTGCAATAAGCACGAAGAAGATGCACCGTTCGATTTACCACCTCTGTCTGACCATCTGTTTGCAGATGAAAATATGTTCTCTTTTTAAGTTTGGTGTCCATGAGTGCCCATAAACGCGACCAAAAACTTCCAACAAATCGAGAATGTCGATCAGAAATAATGGACTTAGGCAATCCAAAATGCACCCAAACATTTTGAAAGAACATTTGTGTCGTTTGTTTAGCTCTAACCTGCTTAGTACAAGGAATCAAAATACACATTTTGCTAAATTGATCAACCACAACATAAAGATAATCATGATTTCGTCTCGATATAAGTAAACCACCTACAAAATCCATGGAAATACTTTCCCAAGGTCGAGAAGGAACTGGAAGTGGAGTATACAAACCCAACTTTCAATTTCTAGGTTTACTTGTGGCACACAAGGAACATCCTCAAACATATCATGAAACACTTTCATTCATTTTAGGCCAGTAGCAGTATCTTTGCAAATTAGCCACTGTCTTGCCTACACCAAAATGACCAACAATAAGAGAAGAATGCGCTTCTCTTATAATGTTGATTCTTTCCCCCTGTGGAATACACAACT
>ML784142.1:1117710-1130563 GCA_009831015.1 Picea engelmannii | reverse complement strand
TTTACACCTTCTTGTTACTTGTAACTTAGCATTATCACATATCCAACCAAGAGGGTATGGCTTAGGATGTGGAATTGTTTCCAAATTAAGTTTCTTAACAGTTTCTTCAGAAATAAGGTTTGCTTGAGATCCAGTATCAAATAAAGTTTCTATCTTAGTATGCTTTGAAACAACCCTTATGTGAAAAAGTTCAATCTCGCTTTTTCTTGTTGAGTTACATTGACATTATTTTTACTTGAAGAACTAGTACTTGCAATTGAAACATTACCTTGATAACCCATGGATGTGATCTTTGTTTCATCACCCAAATCTGAACCTAAATCATGTTGAACAGTTGCAACAGTCTTTGACTTCCCTTTGTTGTTGTTGCCAAACTTTTTGGGTCTTCTTTCAAGATGAAGTTTCCAACAATGGTATTCATCATGGCCATCTTTCGAACAATGTTTACATGTGAATTTTTCTCCCTCTTTCTTAACAACAACATTCTTTCTTCCATTTCCCTTGAACTTCTTCTTTCCCTTGTCTCCATGGCTGGACGTCTTCTTGTTACCCTCATGAGTGTTGTTCCTTCCTCTTGCTTCCAAATGAGTAGCCTGTACACAAACTTCATCTAGATTTGAAGGATTAAACATGAGTATAGTATGTCTCAAATAACTATGTAAAGCTCTTCTCCTAAATTCTTGAGTAAATCTTTGCACACTCTGTCCTTTAGCTTGTCTAAATTTTTTCCATTCCATAGTAGCCTTTTGCTTATATGCCAATGGATAAAATTGTTTTTTAATTGCAATAATGAAATCATTCCAAGAAATCAAAATTTTACCATGCCTTTTCATATCCTCCTGAGTCTTGGATTCCCACCAAATAAGTGTTGCACAATCCAATCTTAACGAAGCAAGCTGAATTTTGGTTTCATCATCTTGAATTTTTTGTATTCTACAATATACCTCAATTTGACGTATCCAATTATCTAACTTGTCAGCATTAACTTCTCCATTGTATATTGGCAATTCAAATTTTATATCAAGCTTTAATGAAGGAATTTGCGAAGGAGTTTTTCCATGTCCCTTTGGAGAATTCGGAAGAGGTCTTGAACTGGTAGAAGAAGAAGAAGAAGAAGAAGAAGATGGAGGAGAGGGTGGTGGAGAAGCACCATTCCCTCCATTTCTATTTGGAGTTTTGTCTCCACTGCTTCCATTATGCCTTGAAGGGTTGGAGCCTTCACCTTGCGACAATATGTTCCATTCCATCAAGATCTTCATCATCTCTCTCTTCTCCATGACAACCTTTCTGAGATCTTCATCTTCTGCAGGAACACGTTCATGACTTTCTGCATGAGCCATACTTGGTGAATGCCTCCTTGAAACTTGTGGTGATTGTATATGCTTCCTCCTTGAAGGATGAGTACTTGGATCCACAAGTTGACCTTCTGCTCTTATGAGTTTCAATCTTGTGAGCATCAGAAACAAAACACTTGCAAACAATCAAGTCTTCAAAAACCAATGCTCTGATACCAACTTGATCTAAAAATGAAGAAGACTTGAAATATTGAAATTATTTGCAAGTAAATTTTATGTGTTAAAAGCAAATGGATCAAATTTGCAACACATTAATTAAAGGATTACTCATGCAAGATACAAATAAACAGCAGCATAATCAATGAACATAAGCATGTAAACACAACAATTGATAAAGGAGTTCACCCCTCTCTTGGGCTACATCTCCTGGTCCAGCTTCCAATGGATCATTATTATTAATTGCTCAAAGTGCTCAAAAACATGCCTTACAATAATCAAACTGACCATCATACTGCTCCAATGGCTTCAGAGCATCCAAAAACCCCTAGTTGGGCTTTTTCGGCACCTCAATCGGTCAAAAAACGAAGAAGTTAGGCCTCCTGGAAGTCCCGCCTTCAAGCTTGTTGTCTCTGCATCTAAAAAATGCACCCGTGTCATTAACCTGGCACACACGCAATTTAAAGCGTGAAAACCCAGCACCAAGCGCAACCACGCCAATGGTGTGAACTGTAGGATGGTTATGGGCATGCTAGCCCCTAACCACCTAACACCTGGGCACATGAGGGTCCATACAACCTCGCGCAAATGTAAAAGGACTAACCGTTCCATAGGAAAATAGCAATAAGACAAGTGGTGGGTCGTTCAACTGTTCAAACCACAAATTAAAACGCGCTCCAACCATTTCATTGGGGTTATATGATATGGTCACATGCGTAACCGGGGCTAGGAATCCATTTATAATACAAACTCCCGCGCACTTGGTGTATCCATCGGAAGTCATATGTATGCGACCGGGGCTCCGTTATACATTCACGCACATTCACATATGTAATGGTCATATGGTTACACAATAGAACCGCGGGTCGGGGCTAAGCCCCAGCCCAACCCCCCTCCATATACAACATAGCACGAATTTAAATATATTAAAACACATATAGTAAATAAGAACCACCATGTGGGCTAGTGGTAGCCCACACACTACCAAAGTGCTTGCCCAAAGGGGAGGTCCAGGGTTTGACCCCCACGGACCCATAAAATTTTGATGAACAAACCAATAGACAAATAGCCAATAAAGGGGTGCCACGTGGTAGCCCATGACTGAGCCACGTGGCACCTTACCATTGAACAAAATGATGCCACGTGTCGCATTTCAATTCGACCACACCTGCCAACCAGAATATACCATGTCACCACATGCCACATCAACATACGGTCATATGGCCCTGCCATGTCAGCCTGTACGGAATGTACAGACTGTACAGTCAGCATCCTTTTTTTTGCCTATTTGACATTCCGAACAGATTGCAATATCTCTTGCTCCCGACATCCGTTTGAGATGAAACGAGTTGCGTTGGGTTCGCAACGACGAGGTCTACAATTTTGTCCGGTTTGAAGAAATTCAGAGCACTTTTAATTTTTGAGAAAAATTTGATCCCCTGATCAACCACTCGACAAAGTGAATGAGACAGTAGGTAAGGTGCATACGACACTTGTGATAGTGCATGGGACACTTAACGAGGTGTATATGTCACTTTGTGACACTTGCAACACTCAAGTGTAACATTTTGGCGTGTAACAAGTACTATGGGTACTGGAAATTCCTACTTGATTGGAGTAGTCAAACAAACATTTGAAAATGAGTCTTTTCCAGATAATGTTCCCTTTCTTCTTTTGGCCCTTACTGGTGTTTCAACATTGAATATAATAGAGTCAACATTTCACTTAGTACTTCATATACCAATTAAGGGAATGCATGATTCACAAGGATAACATTTATGAGAGTAAGAGAAAAATATTATTTTCATTCACATCAAAGGAACAATTGAAATGTGGGTTTCTTACTATATGAAGCTAGGGAGATGCTTACCTCAAACTTATAGAATGATGTAGGCTTAGTTAATGGTGCTCTTGGAGTTATTGAACAAATTGTGTATAATCCTCAGTGTTTACTCCCCAAACCTCCCACATGTTTTCGTAAGATTTGATAACTATGTATGAGTTCCATAGGATGAGGTATAATTCCCTTACATTGTTCTTACTACTCCTTATGAAAGAGGTAGAAACATAAAAATTCCATTGAGACTTGCTTGAGAATTAACAATCCATAAGTCATAGGGATTGACATTTAACAAAGAAACTATAAATATTGGACAAAAATATCAACAACATCTCACTTTTACTAAAATATCTCAAGTTAAAGGATTGAATAATCTACAATTTAAACCTCCATTTTTATATGACTGAAATGAAAAGATGGGAAAGGTGGACCTTAATGTGGTTAAGACAAAATTTGAAGAAGGCATATTGATATTGATCACTAAATTATATATATATATTGTGTGTGTATGCACACATATCCATGTGAGAGATTCATTGTCTTCATAATATCTCTTATTATTCACTATCTCCTTTCTTATTCATCATATCTCATATATGTGTGTGACCATGCTAATTTTCTCTATAAGTAGTTAGAACATATAATTATCCCATTCAAATTTACTAAATATCATGCATTTTCTAAACATAAGTTAAATAATAGTCAATTAAAAAAGTTCATTAAAGGAGATAGTGAAAAATAAGAGATATGAGATATGATGAAAACAAAATTGAATGTATGAATTTTGATGCTACATTTTAAAATGGGTACATGTGTGGTATTTGATACAAGGGTTGTTATTCAATGATAATGTATGCCATCCAACCTTATTTCATGGAAATATTGTCCTTGTATGTATTACCTGAAAGGAATGTGCATTAATTAGTAATTTTGTTGGTATAAGCCTTCTGATATTTTTCTAGCATTGTTGGTGTTTACTATGATGTTTGAATGATGGAACAATGTGTTTTTTATAACTATTGATGGTCTTGTGTTTCCTTCATAGTTGCAATCTTAGTAAAAATATAAGTTGCATATCATCTTCTGGGGATTTTGTTTCTTTGACCTTAATATCACTGATACGATTTTGTATCATCAATGTATGCTAAGGAAGGTTGATTTACTACCATATTTTCCCTCTTAATCATTTCCTTAATGGCCAACCCATCTAAAACATAGGTGTTTACCTATTTGATATCTCTACTAGATTTGTCCTATGCTAGAAGAATATGAACACTGCAAGATACCAGATATAATAAATATGTAGAACAAAAATGAAATGCTAGAAATGGCAGAATAACAGTAATGTATCCAGCATAATCTCCACAATAACATAGAAATGATATAAGAACAACAACAGAAATAACACTTTGATTCAGAAAGCAATGTTCACAGGCGTCTTCGAGGGGGAAACCTCCAATCGAGCAGCGCTCTGTTACAATAATCTCCAAGCTAGGGTTTTTATACCCTCGACCCTTATTTATACTAAATATGTCTATCAAGAGAAGCATCTAGAGGAAGATCCTTCTAGAAGCGAAAGCTTCTGTTAGGTCTTCTTACATCCACCTTATTCTATTTTATTGAAAGGCCTTATTAATATTGACCTTTATTACATCCGAATATATTGATCTACCTATGTGTGGGTTAGGACCCTAACATATCCACCCCCTTAAAAAACATTGTCCTCAAGGCTTGAGGTGTGGAAATTGCTGCAGAATGGTAGTTGGTTCCCAAGTGGCATCTGTTGGAATCGTATCTTTCCACTGGACTAGCACTTCCTTGATGGTTCTATGACACAGGTGACATTGACGTTGGTCCAAAACTACTTCTGGTTGTAGCCAAATGGATCCTTCTTCAACTAACTCAGGAAGGTTGGTTTGAATTTGGCACCTAGTTCCAATCACCTTCTTTAAGCATGAAACATGAAAAACTGGGTGTAGCTTCGACTGAGTGGGAAAAGCCAACTGAGATGCGACTTGTCCCACATGCTTGAGAACTGTATAAGGACCATAAAATTTGGGCACTAGCTTCTGGCAATGCTCGGACTTGAGGGAAGTTTGCTTGTATGGTTGCAGTCACAGAAACACCTGATCCCCTTCTGCAAATTGACATTCAGAGTGACCTTGATCTGCTTGTTGCTTCATACTATTTTGTGCCATGACAAAGTTCTCTTTAAGGGTATGAAGAATATCCTCTTGAACTGTAAGTGTTTGGTCAATCGCCTGGACCTTCGAGGTACCCAGTAAGTATAAGAGAACTGAAGGTGGCTTCTGTCCATATACCGCTTCAAAAGGAGTCATGTGAGTATCTATATGGTAGGAAGTGTTGTACCACCATTCAGCTAGGGGTAGCCATTGAGCCCACTGATGTTGTTTTTCAGAGGAAAAACACCTTAGATATGTTTCCAAACACTTGTTGACAACTTTCGTTTGACCATCAGTCTGGGGATGATAAGTTGTGCTAAGATGCAATTGGGTGCCCTGTAGCTTAAATAGTTATTTCCAAAAAATGCTTTTGAAAGTTGGGTCACGATTAGAAACAATAGAGTGTGGCATGCCATGAAGCTTGAAGACCTGGTCCATGAAAAGTTGAGCCACCGTGGATGCAGTAAATGGGTGTTGAAGAGCACAGAAATGAGAATACTTGGAAAGGTGATCCACAACCACCATTATGATTGATTTATTCCCTGATTTGGGTAAGATGGTAATAAATTCCATAGAGATATCCTTCCAAATAGTAGGTGGAATTGAAAGCGGTTGTAGTGTGCCCAGATATTTTACTATTTCTCCCTTGTTGTGTTGACACACCTCACATTCAACAACAAAATTACGGATGTCCTGTTTCATACCATCCCAGAAAAAAGAACGTTTGAACCTGTCATATGTTTTGGTGAACCCTGAGTGCCCCGCTTTGGGTGTAGCATGAAGCTCAGAAAGTACTGTGGATTTAAGCTTTGATTGTTTACTTAAATACAAATGGCCTTTGTATCGAAGCTCATGCTGGACCCAAGAGTACCCTGGGGGATCCTAAACCTTGGTCTGCAATTGATGGATCAGATGCGAACTTTTGGGATCTTGAAGCCATTCATGGCGCACAGCTTGGAGCCAATCGGGTACAATGAAGGAAAGAGAAAAAAGGGATCCTTCTTCTTCATATTTTCGGGATAGTGCATCCACCACTACATTGTATTTTCCCTTCTTGTAACTGATCTCATAATCATAACCAAAGAGCTTAGTCACCCATTTTTGTTGCTCCTGGGAGGAAATGCATTGTTCCATAAAGTACTTGAGGCTTTGATGGTTAGTCTTAATTTTGAAGTGTTTCCCCAAGAGATAAGGGTGCCACAGATCAATGGCATGCAAAATAGCCAACATTTCCTTTTCATAAATGGGTTTTTCCAGATTCCTTTCAGACAATTTCTTGCTGGTGAAGGCCAAAGGTCGACCCTCTTGCATAAGGACAACACCAATTCCTTTCCCTGAGGCATCACATTCCAACATAAAGGTCTTTGTGAAATCAGGAAAGTCCAGAACCAGAGTGGTGCACATGGTCGTCTTCAAGGTTTGAAAAGCTTGAGCAGCAGCTGGAGTCCAAGTGAAAGAGTTCTTTTTGAGGAGAGTAGTGAGAGGTGCTGCAATATTTCTGTAGTTCTTAACAAACTTGTAATAATACCCTGTTAAGCCCATAAATCCACACAAGCGTTTGTGAGTCTTTGGGTGCGGCCAGTCTTGCATAGCTTCAATCTTTTTCGGATCCACCCTAATGCTATCCTTGTCAACCAGATGACCCAAGTATTCTACTTCTGAGGCACCAAAAGAACATTTAGACTATTTCAGGAAAAGTTGGTGCTGGGAGAGGAGATGGAGAACTTGATCCACATGAGTAAGATGGTTTGTCCAGGTTTTTATATAGATGAGGATATCATCAAAGAAAACTAAGACAAAATGATGGAGAAAGGGATGGAAGACATGATTCATGAGGCTTTGGAAGGTGGAGGGGGCATTACACAAGCCAAAGGGCATGACCAAAAACTCATAGTAGCCCTCATGGGTGTGAAAGAATGTCTTGGGAATGTCTGCCTCTTTCATATGTATCTGGTGTTATCCCAAGCAGAGATCAAGTTTAGTAAATAATTGGGCACCACTCAATTCATCTAGGAGGTCATCAATGACAGGAATGAGAAATTTGTCTTTAATGGTCAGTCTGTTGAGGGCATGAAAGTTAGGATACATTCTCGAAGAACCTTCTTTCTTCAGGACCATGACTACATGAGATGAGTAAGGGCTCGTACTAGGGTGGATAATGCCTGCATTAAGGAGTTCCTGTACCATTTTCTCAATTTCATTTTTTTTGTGAAAAGGGGTGGCGATATGGATGGATATTGGGAGGAAGGATTCCGGGTACAAGGGGAATGGAATGATCATGAACACCGTGGAGAGGAGGGAGTCCATGGGGAGTGGAAAATACCATTTGATGTTTAGAAAGGAGAGCTTGGAGGTCATGTGGCACCAGGGGTGTCTTTGTTACTTGTATGGCATGGAGTTGGGCAATGACACCCGAATTACCTTTTTTGAGTAGATTTTCCATGCGATGGGAACTAATGACCTCAGGTGAACCAACAATGATGCCTTGGAATTTATATTGGTGGCCTTCTTGGTCGAATTGCATGGTTAATGCTTTAAAATCCATGAGAATGGGACCCAAAGTTCTTAGCGAGTCTGCACCCAACACAATGTCACAACCACCCATGTCGATAGAAAACATATGGGATTTTAGGTGGTAGTCACCGATTTGGAGATGCGCATTTTCACAATGCCCTCCACATTTCATGGAACCACCATTGGTAATCATGATTTGGAAATTGTTGACAGCATGGATGTAGCAATGAGTTTCTTGGGCAATGCAACGATAAATAAAATTATGGGTGCTTCCACTATCAACTAGAATGATGACATTCTGATGCCTGATGTAACCAATTAACTTGAGGGTTTGGGGAGCGGAAAATCTAGTGAGAGCATTGAGGGAAATGATGGGTTCTACTTCAGGAGGGTCTGAGGGAGGGGTTATGTCAGTGATTTCAGGTGACTCAGACACAAGGGGAGTTTTAATATCCTCTTCCTAAATATCCTCAGAGATGGCCATAAAAATATTTTGTTCCTTACACTTGTGGCCAGGGAAATATTTTTCATCACAATTATAACAAAGGCCTTTGAGTTGGCGTTCATCCATTTCATCCCTGGTCAATTTTTGGATCTTTAATGGGGCGGAGGGAGTAGTGGGAGTGACAGGTTTAGGGCGAGGGATAAAGGAGGGTTTTCGGTTTTGAGATGATACAACCTGTTGTGCTTCTTTAGCTCTTTTAGTAGCCTCCACCCAAGTCGAGGGTCGATCCATGAGGACATGGGCCCAAATCTCCTCCTTGAGGCCACTGATAAAACACTCTCGAAAGAAAGCATCAATCATGCCCTCTATTCGAAAATTCAGGTGCTCAAAGGCAGCTATGAAGTCTTCTACTATTTCGGATTGTTTCAACTTTATCAAACGACCCAAATGGTTGGTGTCTGTGTCAAAGCGTTCATAAAGCTCAGTCACAAATTGGGTCCAACCAATATACCCTTGACGAGAAGTTTTTCTCCATTGCCACCATTGTCAACATTCTTGATCTAGATGGAGAACACCATACCGGAGTTTGGCCAAGTCATCCGTGATGTCGTATAAAGAGAAATAATGTTCCATTTGGGTTACCCAACCAGTGGGGTCCGAGCCATCAAATTTGGTCACATCCACCCGCGAAAGGCGTATGTCACGTTGAAAGTGATGGTGTTGAAAGGTATGGGAATGGGAGGAATGTTTGCCTTTAGTCTTTGGAGGTGCTTCAAAGAAATGGTCATCTGTAGGGATCTTCAGTTTGGTGCATAGGGATGCAAAGACAGATTCAAGATGGGTGGTCAGTTCTTGTTTGATTTCCTCCATTGAGGACTGCATGGTTCTATTTATGGTTGTATTGATGGATGAATCGATGGAGGCAATAGTAGCACTAAGTTGTTTCACTTCTTTTTGGGTCTCGAGGAAACCAGATTGCAAGGTGTTGAAGCGAGTTTCCAGATCTTGGCTATGGGTATGGGCCATGAGGATGGGTGAACTGAAAAGGGGCGGGCGGGGTCAATTTTTTTTCCAAAAAATGATATGGATGAATGTGATAAGGGCGGAGAGATGAATCCAATGGAATAGGTCGCAAATAATGGTGAAAAATATTCCAGACTTTATTTTTATTTTTATTAACACCTGTGGAGTTATACTCCGGTCTGAAGAATATTGCAGTGATGAAATCCCCAAATGCTTAACCAAAAAGAAATGTGTATTTACTTGGCAACCCGAACACAGTTGCACGACAATAGATTTGGTCTTTTTTAATTTGTTTATGTTCCTGTCCCCCAAGGGTTAGGTATTCAAGGGTTCTACAGATAAGGGTTTGCCTTGTGCTATAGCTCTCTGATATACGTGCAAGTTCCAATAGTAGTACTCGGCTCAATATCTCAGGGCACTAACTAAGGAGGATAGACCGTACCCTTATGCGTACTACCCAACTACCCAGGTACTGGAGAGTATCTTCCCGAGTGTTGTTCTTGGTGATACTATAGCAGTCCGGCGGCCGATAGGTTTATCTAAAGAGGGCTTCAGAAAATCTAGGTTGATCCGTACACAGGTGTTGTGTGATGCGCTACCACTCGAAGGGGTACCAACAAGGGTTACAAGGGTGGCCAACAGATGTGCGCTTAAGAACCACTTGTATTTCCTATGTGTATGAATCCCTCAACCACAGGTTTATGCATGTAACGACAGATCTATGTGGCTTAAAGACACCGGAATACATCTCTACCCTGAAAAACAATTCCCACAATTTCTACCAAGGAAAGTGCTCTGATACCACTTGCAAGATACTAGATATAATAAATATGCAGAACATAAATAAAATGCTAGAAATGACAGAATAACAATAATATAACCATCATAATCTCCACAATAACACATAAATGATATAAGAACAACAACAAAAATAACACTTTGATTCAGAAAACAATGTTCACAGACCTCTTCGAGGGGGCAACCTCCAATCGAGCAACTCTTTGTTACAATAATCTCTAAGCTAGGGTTTTCATACCCTCGACCCTTATTTATGCTAAATATGTCTATCAAGAGAAGCATCTAGAGGAAGATCCTTCTAGAAGCGGAAGCTTCTATTAGGTCTTCTTACATCCGCCTTATTCTATTTTATTGAAAGGCCTTATTAATATTGACCTTTATTACATCCGAATATATTGATCTACCTATGTGCGGGTTAGGACCCTAACAAACATCGTAATGTGAATATGTCTGGTTTTGATTTTATATGCTAAAATATTATTCAATATTTTGTTTTTTGGTACAAAGCTCATAGGATCCTATGACATCTGCTTCTTTTTAATGGTGCCTTCTTTCCACATTTTTTAGATTTGTGTGGCAAGGACCATGCTTCCACACATCCATTGTTATGTTATTGTTATGTTAAGTTCAAGAGCACATAAGGAAAAACATGAAAAGTCGGCAAACAAGGGTCTTAAATTGACATAATCAATCGGTGGATTTTGATTTTCAAATCTCGAGACATAAATCTTTTGTTATATAATTTAAGACATAAAACTTATAAAAGGATGGAGGAGACTACAACATCTTATTGTCAACAAAAGAGTAGGCATGGTTGTATTGAGTTGCAACTTGACCTTCCTAGGCTTCCATCAATTAAAGCCCTGGAAAATGGTCAACAAACATATTTGCAAATATAGATGAATGAGAAACGTTTCCATCAATTGAAGCCCTAGAATTCAACTAACAAAATTATTTGTTGACAAGGGAATGTGGATAACTATTATGAAAAAACTACCAACAACTAAAAGGGCTATGGAAAACATAAATTCAAAAAACAAAATGGAATTAATTTTTTCATATCCTCAAACCAATTGTTATTGGAATAAATAAGACGAAGGAAAATAAAAGTTATGAGAGAACCATATTTAAAAACCTTGACATTGATACACACCCACTTTTTCATCTTCTTAACTTTACATTGTGTAAAATGACTAAAACCCTCAACCACCCATTCTTATTTCTCTTACTAACTATTTCACCCAATAAACAAACAATAGAGTTACCATACCATCATCTCATGAAATTTTAGAGTTAGCATACCAATAAACAAAAAATAGAGTGGCAATGGTTGTATAGTGTTGCAACTTGATCTTCCTAGGTTTCCATCAATTCAAGTCCTTGAGAATGGCCAACAAAAATCTTTGCAAATTTAGATGACAAGGAAAACTAATTTCCATCAATTGAAGCCCTAGAATTTAATTGACAAAAATATTTGTTTATAAGGGAATGGAAATAACTATTATGAAAAAACTACCAACGATTAGAAAGGTTATGTAAAACATAAATCCAAAAAACAAAGAAAAAATATTTTTAACATATCGTCAAACTAATTGTCACTAGAATAAATAAGAGGAAGGAAACTATAAGTTATGAGAGAACCATCTTTAAAAACCTTGACATTATTAAACACACCCACTTTTTATTGTGTCAAATGACTAAAACCCTCAACCAACCTTTCTTATTGCTCTTACTAACTATTTCACCCAATAAACAAACAATAAAGTTAGCATACCATCGTCTCATGATATTTTTACCCTTTTATATTAACCACCTATCTACAAAAATGGTTTAAAAACCTTGAAATTATTAAACACACCCACTTTTTATTGTGTCAAATGACTAAAACCCTCAACCAACCTTTCTTATTGCTCTTACTAACTATTTCACCCAATATACAAACAATAGAGTTAGCATACCATCATCTCATGATATTTTTACCCTTTTATATTAACCACCTATCTACAAAAATGGTTTAAAAACCTTGACATTATTAAACACACCCACTTTTTATTGTGTCAAATGACTAAAACCCTCAACCAACCTTTCTTATTGCTCTTACTAACTATTTCACCCAATAAACAAACAATAGAGTTAGCATACCATCCTCTCATGATATTTTTACCCTTTTATATTAACCACCTATCTACAAAAATGGTTTAAAAACCTTGACATTATTAAACACACCCACTTTTTATTGTGTCAAATGACTAAAACCCTCAACCAACCTTTCTCATTGCTCTTACTAACTATTTCACCCAATAAACAAACAATAGAGTTAGCATACCATCATCTCATGATATTTTTACCTTTTTATGTTAACCACCTATCTACAAAGAATTAGAGGAGAAAAAAAAACTTCCACATTCATGCATAGATCTCCATCACAACTATTAATTTGATAATATACAAATCACAACCCATTCAAACCATTACATACTCCCATGATCAACCATTACATACTCCCATGATCAAGATATTATATTCAATGTAGAAGTGG
>ML784142.1:1104637-1116565 GCA_009831015.1 Picea engelmannii | reverse complement strand
TTGTGGTGCTCGAGGCATCTCCGTTAGTTGCGTGCCGTGGAGTAAGTATTGTTCAAGTGGTAACTTTTCTATTTCGTATGGGAAGTCATGGGTATTCTGGTTGAATGGGAATCCAGAAGCAGAGCTCCGTGTCATAGATGCGATCTGGATTAATTGCCGCTGATGTTTGTGGCACCAATTATTTGCTCTGAGTTCCAAGTCACTTGCTTTATAAATAATGTACGGCCGAATCTGCTTTGTATGGCCTCTATAAGAGTTATAATTAAGTGTTGTCTAATTGTTATATGAAATGGTTTTTATCTAGTTGTTTTAACTTCTAATCATTTCTTTTTCTACTGAATATTTAATCTCCAACAATTACAATTCACAGTGATGTTATTAAGCAGAAAGGCGTACATCTATTGATAATGGGCACAATTAATGATCTTTTAACCTTCAACCTTAATCTGATGGCTATGCATTGAAGATGCTGGCATATTCTTAGTCGTCCTCCCAAATCAATGGGTCAGATTTATTATTCATAACTTTCTTACATTTATCAAGGCATCCGTTAACATGTTTACTTTTTAACATTTACCTAATCACATTAAAAAATTACTGTAAGGATATGTAAATGCCACGTTTAAATGATTAAGTAGAACTCGTGCAACCAAACGTTTCATATTACCACAAACGATTACGGATTACCACATACGTTTTTATTGACGGCACGAGTTTTCAGCTGATACCTTTAGGCGTTCTCAGCTAATTACAGCGTTTTCACAAGTCTCACTCACCAGATTGTGTGCAGATGCATATCTAAATTGCAGATGCATATTTCAATATGAAATTTATAGATTTTAGCGTGAAATCTATTAATTTTTTTCTAAGTATTTCAGGACACCGGCCAAACACACGCTTGGATTTTTCAAACAATTTCATTGTAAACAAACACAATTTACTTTTAAACAGGCAATGAGGTATATAGAATTTCGGTATTTTTATACAATTTTACTTGATGTTGGACAGTAAATCCTTTATATATATTTCCTCCAGTTTTTTGGTATTTCTTTCCCATCTATATCTGGAGCCTTATCAGCCTTATCATATAAACGTATTTTTCTCATCCTTTTTTGGTAAAAATTGGGAATGGGCCCGGATCAGTTCAGACCATTAAAAGTATTTTTAATGGTTATATATTAATGACATGGAAGCTTTTGAAACATGATTATGAAACAATTAGTAACAACAATAAGAACATGATTATGAAACAATTAGTAATAACAATAAAAATCTGAGAGTATAAGTTTTTAAAATTAGAAGAAATAGTGTAGAATAGATTTTTGGATAAATATTTTACATGGATTTAGAAATTTAGAAGTGAACACTCCACCTATTATCAAAGATAACAGAAAATTTGTATGTAGGAAATCAGTGGCTGTTGAGATTAAAAGACATTAATTAACCAAGTCAACATGGTTTTTGAGATGAATTCAAGGTGAAAAAAAAATTAGTGGAAAAAAACATATACCAAGAAATCAAATTGGGAGTTAAGATTGAAGAGTGTAAAAGAGTTGAAATTAATGTTAATAATATAAGAGATGAGGAGGTGGTTTGGATTATGAGAATAAGGGGAGACACAATTCTGACCCGTAAAAGATGGGCCTATGGCCTGTCCATTTAGCCAACACACATGACTATTAGGGAAACAAATTTTGGTCTTTATTTTGCTACTCTTCTACTACTATCTACTACAAACGAGAATGAGCTTTATTTCTCTGTTGGGTTCAAGGCTTAGCTTCTTTGTTTATGTTCCTACGCCTAAATAAATGAACGTGCCTTTGTTTTAATTGCCAACCCAAAACAATCTTTTGATACCAATAAACACAAGGATCATTAATAAATCTGTTTATGCAATCTCATAATGGCACTGTGTTCTTCATAGCAAGCATTCGTCTATCTGCATATGCATGTTCTAAAAATAATAACTCTGTTATGTTGGATGTATACCATGAAGGAAAGAGTGTCATCATGGTGATTATTGATAGACTGACCAAGACATACTTTTGTGCACTCTCTCATCCCTTCAAAGCTAGTACAGTTGCCACCGCATTCATGGAGACAGTTCAAAAGCTACATGGCAGCCCAAAGATTATTGTAAGTGACAGAGATCTCATCTTCACTAGACATTGTTGGACAAAATTATTTTCTTGTTTGGGTACTCAATTGGCTCATAGCTCATCCTATCATCCTCAATCTGATAGACAAACCGAGATAGTGAACAAATGTCTAGAAGGCTACCTTCATTGCTTTGTCTTTGATAAACAAACACAATGGTTCAAATGGTTACCCTTGGCAGAATGGTGGTTTAACACTTCCTTTCATACTGCAACAAAAATGACACCATTTATGGCACTTTATGGATACCACCCTCCTTCCATCACTTCTTCTCTAAAAGAAAAATCTAAGGTTCAAGAAGTGGAAGATCACATCGAGAATCAACAATAAGTTCTCCAAATCTTAAAGGACAACCTGACCATGGCACAAAATCGCATGAAACAACAAGAAAATCAACATCATAGTGAAAGAAGTTTTGAAGTAGGGGATTGAGTGTTTTTAAGACTACAACCATACAAACAAATGTCCCTCAAGCAAGCCAAGAAGGATAATAAATTATCACCAAAGTACTATGGCCCTTATAAGGTGTTGCAAAAGATTGGTACTATGGCATACAAATTGGAGTTGCCTGCATCTTCACGAGTACACCTAGTTTTCCATCTTTCATGCTTAAAGAAGGTTATAGGCAACAAGATCCCAGTTCAAACTATATTGCCAAAACTTGACGATGAAGGGAAAATCACATTGGAACCTGAGCCATCACTAACACAAGAATTCGCCAGCTGAGGAATAGATCCATTTCACAGTATCTCATTAAATGGAGGAAACTACCGGCTGAAGATTCCACTTGGGAAGATGAGTCTTTTATACAAAAGCATCCAGAGTTACTCAAACGTTGTGGACAACACTTGTCTCATGGGGAGGGGCATGTTAAGCCCTAATATTGGCTCATTACCCCTTAATTGGGGCATATTATATTAGTAATGTTATTTTATTTATGTCGGCTTTATTCCATTAGTTGTAATTATACCTCCTAGTCTCCTATATATACCAAGAAGACATTTTCATTTGGAATCATCTTGTCCTTGAACATTTAAGTGGGGTAAAAGGAGGTTGCCCCCTCGAAGAGGCTTATTATCTTAAATTATCTCTATTTCAAAGCGTCGAGTACTTTTTTTGAGGTTTTTCTATGCTATATTGATATTTGGTTCTTAACAAAAATATGGAAAACCCAATTTCTATGTAGAAATCTTAAAGAATGTGTGCCAACTAGATTGATAAAATAGTGTGGCTTCTCAACTAGATCGAGGGCCAAGGAACAATCAAACCNTCTATGCTATATTGATATTTGGTTCTTAACAAAAATATGGAAAACCCAATTTCTATGTAGAAATCTTAAAGAATGTGTGCCAACTAGATTGATAAAATAGTGTGGCTTCTCAACTAGATCGAGGGCCAAGGAACAATCAAACCTAAGTCCAAGATAACCTTCACGAGGAGGAACCCAAGCTCAATAAATTACACCAAATTTTGAAAACTTGAGAAAACTTGTAAAATATATCGATTAATAATGCTTAGTGCTTGAGCGCTCAATTAGTACCCCAAAATATTACAAAAAAAACTATATTTACCATGACAATAGAATGGAAAAGTTGAATCGATATGTGCATAAAATTAGAACGGTTTGAGATCTGGACAAGATGGCTTGGGAATACAGAGTGAATTTAATGCAATGGCTTAGAAATGGTGACAACACCACCATAATGAACTCTAATAGAAGAAGATGAATGTTGACCTGAAGGGAATTGAGGGCAAGTGGCGTATTCTCTCTGTCTATACTGCATGGTGACTGGGTACTCCTATTCTAGGTTTACACAACATACCAATAATCTTTATATTAGAAAACCATAGTTCACATCTATATACTTTCAAGGGAAGTAGAGCACAAAGTATTCGCTACCAGGGAAAATTTTAGGGGCTAAATTTCGCACATAGGCTAATTTTCCATGCTTTTCTCCCAAAAAATATTCACTAGTTTCCATTTTTGCTAAAAATGTTTTTCCTAAATTCTATAGAATAAAAATATTTTAGCTAAAAAATAGCCCAAATTTTATAGAAACTATATAAAATCCTTACAAATTTGAATATTTTTACAAAAATATAGACAAAATTTTTATAGTTTGCATATTAAGGACTAGTAAGAGTCGCCAAGGTTTCTACATTTTGAGATAAATTTTCATCCTTAAAATCATCCATGTTCGCCAGAGAGAAGAAGGTTACAATGTCCCAAAGAGGTAGAGGGAAGTGTCACAAGGAGACAATAAGGGATAGTTAGGTTGTGTCAAAACATTACACAAAATTTAACCATTAAATCCATAATGAATGACTACTGCTATAGCTAATTCCATTTCAGTAATTCATTCAATATAAATAGAATAGTAAGAGAAAAGAAAAAAATACATTCACAATGAAAAGTGGTCATCATACATCAAGACATAATGTTTTTCGGGCTGGAAATTCAACATTTAACATATATTATTAGCATGCTCGGGAGAAAATTACAAGGGGTGAGATATACACAAACTCTATGTATTTTTACTCACTTTCAATACCAAAAATCACAAAACTCCATGGCTCAGAGACACATTCGCTAAGTGTGGACAGGATTATTGTCTCCTTCGTCCATGAAACTCCAAGCAAGATGCATTCTTCGAGCTTTCATTTATACTTTTGTATTCTCCAATTCTCCTTTCATATTCCCCCATTCAATGCAACCCTCATTGTTTTGATGCGTTGCCTTTGGAAGGAAAAGCATAAAACGTTTTCCCTTCCACTTCCATTTTACCCAAAAACAAGAAAAATGAATAAAAATAAAAATATGTTTACTTACAAAATTTACAAACATATGTAAAAGACCCAATCCAGATCACACCTCCCCATTTTAAAGGCTTTTGGTCCCAAAAAGTTGGACCGTTACGGAGATGGTAGCACAATGCCTCCATTTTCCTCTCTATATCCACCATTCCATTGTCGATGATGGTGGCTTGTTTCCTGCTTGTCTGCGCTTGTTTTTCTACTACAAAAGTTATTCTCTTTCTCCAATGATGTGATTTGACGAGGTATGCCTTGTCACCTTTGACCAAGTGGTACTTTTTTTCTCTCCTATAGAAGGTAGCATCCCTATCCCATAGGTACGAGCTACTAAACATCACTCCATAGGAATTTAATGGTGCAACATCACATTCTACCTCATAAACATAGTTTTCCCTAATGAAGAACTTGATTTTACTTATTCTAGTGATTCTCATAACAATTTTCCCTCGCAACCATACTAGTGAAATTTGCTACACTAAATCATATGTTTCTAAACCATTCTCATCAACTAATGTTTTAGAAACCGAATTACATTGAGAACCACTATCGAACAAGTCATTTACCTTTTGATTCTCAACTTGAAATTGTATTGGAGATAACACATATTTATCTCCACTCTCCTTTGGATGGTGAAATGTTGTGCAAACTACATCTTCGTCCATATCAAAGGAGATTTCTACCACATCTTATTTTTTCTCGGTAGATGCCTTTGATTTCCCCTTGAGTTTTATCTACTCTAGGTGCAATTCTAGATGAAGTTTCTAGCAATTCTCTTCTATGTTCCCATCTACAATCACAGTTATTGCAATGCCTATAAGGATCCCTCCTTTTCTCGATTGGGGATGTCATCTTTCTGTCTCTTTTCTTGCTAGTTTCTTCCTGTCTCATGTGTTTTTTCTTCTTCTTGGAGTCCAACTCAATATAGAGAGCCTTTTTACTCACCTCATCTAATCTTTTCACACCATGAAGTTGTTATTTCCTTCAAATATAGCTAAAAATTCCTACAAGGTACTTCATCACCACCCCTATAACTTCCACAAAGATACCCAACCTGATGTCTTTCCTCCTGAACTCATTAGTGTATTCTTGCACTCCTTTTCCTTTCTCTTATCGAAAGTTTCTCTTCGTAGACTATGAGACAGAATTGTGACTTCAATAATGCCTTGAAGTCATCCATTTTCATCACCATGGGATTCTTTCCTATCCTCAGTGCATCCACATAACTCTCCCATCACATGAGAGTATGTCCAATCATATTCAAATGCTAAAAGGAATTATATTGTGTTTTTTGGATTTTATAAATCCCAAAGTAAAATTCCAATTGTTTCAACCAACTATCCAACACCTTAGAATTAGTTTGTCCATTATACATGGGTATTTCAAGTTTTTCTTCAAATTTGAAAGGAATATGGGAAGATGAAGAAAAATAATGGTTTTTACCTAAATCATTGTACGTAGGCTCTTATCAGTGTGCCTTATATTATTCATGCTCATTATTTTTTGGGTTTTCTTCCCTATCTTTCTTTACCAATGGTTGTGTAACCAACATTGTCATTGTAATAATGATTTTCTCCAATAAAGTCAATCTAACCTATGGGCCTATCATATCGTCTTCTTCATGATGATTCTCCACCATTGATGGTTTTTTGTTCTCTTTAGGCCTGGAAGAAATGGTTGTACACTTTTTCAGTACTAGTTGCGGGTGTTTACCATGCAAGTTTTCTCCAAGCCTATAGAAATTTCTTTAATTCCATCTGATATGTAGATGGTGGGCCTATGGCCTATCCATTTCACCAACTTGAATGACTATTACAGATAAAAAAATGGGTTTCTTCTTTTGGTGCAATTCTAAGTGCTACTCTTCTACTTTTATCCACCACAGATGGGAATTATCTCTATTTCTCTACTCAGTCCAAGGCTTGGATTCTTTGAAATTTCACTAGACCCAAATAGAGGAACATGCCTCTGCTTTAATTTCTAAAGAAAAAAAAAACTATTGATACCAATAATTCATTCCAAGCACAAGGTTGATTAATAAATATGTTTATGCAATCTCAAATTGGCACTCTGCTATTTTAAAATGTGCAGTCATGACAAGCATTCCTTTGTATGCATATGCATGTTCTAGCTTTTTTTTATGCTGGATATATACCCTGCTTGATAACTACTAAGAGAGAACCCATGAATTTGAATCTGAGCTAAAATATGGAAAACCCAATTTCTATTCATAAATATCAAAGAATGCGTGTCAAGCAGCTTGATAAATCAATGCATCTCCTCAATCAGATCGAGGGACAATAAACAATAAAACCTAATTCTAAGAGAACCCTCGCATAGAGGAACACAAGCTCGATATATTGCACTAAATTTTGAAACCTTACTATGTCCAACAAACCCCATGCTGAGAAGGAAGTCGAATACTTGAGGGAAATATGTTTGTGCACATGGATCCTCAAGGGGCATGATCCACATAATATAGTGTATGACCATGTAAAATTGATCAAACTCACACACCAAGTTATTCCTGAAGTTAACTTCACAGAAGACTTATTCAAAGGGGATTTGTTTTTTGAAGGAGTATTACAAAGGCTGGAGGATGAACCAACCAATTAAAATCTCCAAAAGGAAGAAGATGAAAAGAGGGATGCAGTCAAGGAACAATTCAAAATGTTGTTGGAGAAGGAAAAGGAGAAGCTGGAACAAGCAAATAAAGTTGAGGAGAGAGAAAATAAATTCATAGAAGCAGAAGAACGATATCAACAAAGAAAAAAAGAAGATGTGGAAAAGAAAAACACCAACCAAGATGAAACCATGAAGAAAAGTGGTGAAGGAAGCAAAAGGAACATTGAGAAGGAAATCAAATCCAAATATGATATGGCTCTAGAAAAGAAGAAAAGTTAAGATGAAAAAATACATGACAAGGTAACTGCTGAAGAATAAGAGAAAATAAAGAAATCATAGGAAGACTCTGAGTGAGAAAAGAAAAGAAAACAAGTTGATCTAAGTAGAGTCTCATCAAACATTGGTGTAAGAATAATTAACATTTCTATTGAAGAATGCAGTCCTTTAACAATCATCCCAGGAAATATTTCTTACAAATATTAGGAACTAGCATTGGATGATGTTGTAATGGTTGTAGGTTACTAATATTAAATCCATATAACCAAGGCTATTGATAGGATAAATAATAAGAGAAAAATAGGAGATCCTGACTCAAAGAAAGAATCCTCTGAGAGAATCATTAAATGGAAGGAAGCTAAATAACCAAAATAAAACACAATACAGACTACATCATCCCTAAATGCACTTGCAGGAACAAATTTCATGTCATTATATGAGATAACAGAAGCATTGGATATATCTAGAGCCAGATTAGCTAAGCTTGAAGCATCCATGAACAAAATAAAATAAAATCTTACTAGTGAGTTCAAAAAAGAGGCCAACATACTAGATCAATTGCATAAAGAATAATTGCAAAGGGAGTTTCATATCCAAAGGAATAGGTGAAATGATGAGTTTGAAAAAAGGTCTAGTGTAAACCAGATATTACATTAGGGAGAAGTGGAAGATATCAAGATTACACACTCAGAAGAAATGGAGCAACTCAAGACAAAACATGTACAAGAAATGAAAAGGTTGCAAGAAGAATGCCTAGAGGTAAGCATCTACAATGAGAAGCTATAAGAGCCTATCCAAGTGTCATGAAGATATTCTGAGATGAGAGCCAATGGTTTTTATATGATCTTCCATGTTCCTAGGCCTAACACCAATCCATCTTTGGAGAGCCTATCTGCCTCATGATTCCTTTTCCTATAGACATGGTCAAAATATAAGTAAGTGAAATCTTTGAAGTTTTTTTTAATCTCTTGGAAAAGAGGAATCAAGGTGAAATTCTAGATGATGAATGCCCCTATCATCCAATGCATCACTAATAATGAATCACCATAGATGTGTAAATGATATATTCCCTTTTCCCAAGCTAGTTGCATAGTAAGTTTTGAGGTCTAGAATATCATAAAAATGGTTAGTTTCATTTCCAATTCCATTTGAAAATTAGATGGAGTGATCACCGGATAAGTGAACGATGCCCCTAGAAAATCAATGGGTAGGGTCTCCTTGTGAGGCCCCATCAAATAAATCCCACGACGTGTCTCTTTTTATTGGGTCTACTTGTGACTTGACCAAGTGGGTAGTTTTGGAGAGCCGAGGGAAATCTAAACGAATGTTTATTATTTGGATATCACATTTAAGAGGGATAGGATCATTGTCTTAAAAGAGTGATTGACTCCTAGTGGTCCAGACCCCCAAGAAACTGATGAAGGTGGAGCTTTCAAATTTGAGGTTGTAGGATTAGAGAACCAACTTCTTAGAGCTTCTTCTATTGAATTTATGGTCCAAGAATTGGATAAAATATGATTCTATCAACCTCTCTCTATACTTCTAACATGAAATTACAAGAATGGATAAGGTGGTGATTAATTTCAATATCTTTCCTTTAGAGGAAGCACCTTCTAGGTCCCTAAAATTTCTCTTTTGAAGTTTGTCCCAAGTAAGAGCCTTGTTGTTCAACATCAACCACATAAATATTTTTTCTTTTTCCAGGCATTGCAATTTCCAATGTTTTTTCCCCAACCAAATTTTTTGATCATATTCAGTTTCTTGGGCTATAAATTTGTAACCAATTCTTGGTTTCTAGTCTCTAGAAGGGTTCAAGGATGATAAAATCTTATCATATTGATATGAGATATGAACAAAGGATATTATAAGGGAATTTATGTATGAGTTCCAATGGTCAACAAGTTCAACTCCCATGGAAAATTATTGCTATGAAAGCCATCGATAATTCTTTGTTTCTTGATTCTTTTGGGTAATTCGATGCATAAAATAGAGGCTTGATCTATGAAGAGTGTGCATAAGAGGATCATGGAGGATGTACATGTTATTGCAACTAATCAATGGGTCTTTACCTATAATAACCTATGTACCATTCACTATTTTCCAGACTAACCCATTCCCAATTATGGAAAAAGGATTCAGGATTACTTTTCATATTATGGAACCATTTTGCATTTTCTTAAGAGGATTCTATATGCAATCCAAAATTGATTCTTGTGGAAAATATTTTTTCCATAGTTTCTTGTGCCCTCAGACCTACTCCCTGAATAAGCCTCCATTTTTTTTTTCTTTCAAGGCTATAGAAAAGAGGAATGTGTTTTTTAATCCCCATCCCCCTATGGATTTATGAGTGGATATCATTTTCCAAGAGTCTAAGACCATATTTTTCCTCTCTATGTCCCATAACCATAATAAATGAAAGTATATATCTATTTTATTTTTCCCACAGTTTCTTTTGAGATCTAGGTCAAGGACATCTAGTGGACCAATATGGCCTTGAGCATTGCTTTAATTAAGACTATCCTTCCTGCTCTAGAGATACATTTGTTTTTTTTGAGACTATAACTAAAAAATTATATTATTTAAGGGTTGAACCAAAGTGAATCAACAAGTTTAAAATATTTTACAAAATTTGGCTCATCGCCTACACATTTCGTCACTACTAACATAATGACAATTACATAAACCTTCCTATAATATGTCCATGGAGTATGGATGAAAATATATTTTTCATACCTTCCCAATGAAAATATAACTTTGTAAAACATTAATGATGGGAAGACTCATTGTTTGGAACTTCAAGAACTCCTCCATGACAAGGAGTATTTTCTTCGACATCCATTGGAACTACATCCCAACCCTTATGCTCATCTTCTGATATTCCAAGGTGTGAACATGTAGATGCTTGGTTAATTGAGGCTTAGTGGGAGTTATGAGGTAAACCAATGATCTTAATTTCCAACATTCCATCTCCATTTATCAAATGGTTTAACTGATACCATTATTATTAAGATAGCCAATTCTAGTTTCTACCAGTAGTTGGATTATGAGGGGTTACATTTAAAATGTGCTCACTATCATTCTTATGGTCATGTTGCTAATGAATTATCTCTCCCCACTAAATGAAATATATGGGTTCAAAAAGGTGATAAAGTAGTGGAGACTCCTATCTATCCTCCTCCAACTTATCTTTAGGAATGGAAAGGCTCACCACATATCATCTAGTTGGCATCAACTATGGTTACAACTTCCTTGTAGATGACCAAATATTCCCAAGATCTAGTCAAGAAGGTAATTATAATCTCAGGTAAGACTCCATTGTCCTGTCCCCCTTTCTCCCACTCCTTTTAATGACGAGATCATTTTTGGTTCCTTGAAAAATCTACCCCCTCCCCAAGGTGAGGTATCTGATAACAATTTTTTATCAAGTATATTGGGTTTATCAGTTCCCCATCCCACTACTCTTATTCCCCTCCATCCTTTTAACCAAGCCTCTAATGTTTCTTCTCCCCCTAACTCCTANAATCTACCCCCTCCCCAAGGTGAGGTATCTGATAACAATTTTTTATCAAGTATATTGGGTTTATCAGTTCCCCATCCCACTACTCTTATTCCCCTCCATCCTTTTAACCAAGCCTCTAATGTTTCTTCTCCCCCTAACTCCTAGCACCTTCCCACTGCTCCTTCTATAAACAAAAATGTATCATTCTAATTCCCATCCCTCTGACGCCTCCAAATATGATCTTCGATTGAAAGAGAAAAAGGATCCCAAAAACACTTGGGTGAAATTGAAGGGGGTCTTAGAATTCTTGATGAAAGGGAACCTAATCCCTCTCAGAGGTGAGAATAGGGAAACAATGTTCCTTATTGGGGGGGCTTAAGGGAAATTCCCTTAGATGGGTTTCCCTCATTATTGTCACTTCCCTCAATTGTAGAGGGCTAGCCAATTCCTCCAAAAACATGGTTACTGAGAAATTGGTGTATAACCACAATCCATCAATCCTTTTTCTCCAAGAAACTATGCTAGATGGTGATAAAGCGATAAAACCTCTCTCTCTCTCT
>ML784142.1:1086205-1104616 GCA_009831015.1 Picea engelmannii | reverse complement strand
TTATAGGCCAGTGAAGGGAATATTCATCTCTCTCAAACTCTCTCTCTCTCTCTCTCTCTTAATATTATACTATTTGATTCTTAGGGTCAATTAGGGGAGCTTATTATAGGCCAGTGAAGGGAATATTTGTCTCTCTCAAACTCATCGACCTTCTCCTCAGGCCTTGGAACCATTATTTTCTATAGATATCTAGCCAAGGATTTCATCTCCATCAACATCTATGGCTCCTATGTAGACAAACAAAGATTTTTGGAATCCACTCTGTGAAAACCTTTTTTCCATTCCATTTTAGTGATGGTAGGAGGCGACTTAAATTTTACCTTGGAATATTTTGAAAATTTTGGGTCAAGCCAATCAAATGGATCCCCTTACAAAGTTCTTCATTTTCAAACTTGAGTCATCAAGTATTTTTGGATATATAGACTGTAAAAACATCCTCAAATTGGAGGAATGTGATAATAGGGGAGGCTCGAGTGGCCAAGCATCTATATATTTTTTTGATCTCATAATATTTTTTGGAGAAAAATATTCGACTCAGACAATGGGTCTCATTGGGAGGTGACTCAGACCACAACCCTATCATCTTGGAACCATCCCCTCTCCTAGGAAATTACCCTAGTCCCTTCAAACTCAATCCAACCTAGATGGAAGAGGACTCCTTATTGGATCACTTATGCACATCCTTTATAAAACTAGGGGTTTTACGACCTAGGGTTCATCTAGAGTTGAGAAACAAAACCCCAAGGCATAAACATATCAATATTCAGTTGAGGATTGAAGACGGTCTCACCCGATATGCCACGAGAATCATAGAGGCCATTTGGTCCTGTGTCAAATATGAAGAGATAAATCAGACAAGGAATCCTACTCAGGATGTGATTCATTCAATCAATCATAATTCATTAACACAGTAATATCATAATCCATCAATGAAATCACCAATTAAAATAAAAATATACACATCAAGTGACAAAGATAATTACAACTTTATATTATCTCTATTAAACATCATAATGCATACATTAATAGATCCACATTACACAGGGAATCACAATATGTTCTCTAATCCATTATACAACTCATGCATTACAATGCGTCATGCACTCTCTGTCCATACTCTACATCACTCAACTATTTCCATTACAGACCCTATAAAAGACTCTTTCCATACTCATACAAAATTGTTACAAAAATCATAAAGGACTCCTGCAAACTTCGTTCTAGACTCCTCGTCATATCCCAGATAGACGTTTATTCTCTTTTCTTCTTCTCCTTCTCTCTCTGGCACTCTATCACTTCCTTCTTTCCTCCACTCTCTCTAGTGATAGTTAGTTCTACAAATTTATGATGTTTGCATGCAACTCATGGAACCTCTTTGGAGTGTAGCAGTCCTAGGGAACTTACCACCTCATCCATTCTATGTCCCAAAATCTCTCGTTCTATCAGGGTTCATTATTTGGGAATAATTTAAAATATCTTCTAACTTGTCATGAATGCAATATGTTTTTCGATATTTTTGCGTAGTATAAAAATCATTTGGATCATGCACCTTATTCCATCCATCACACAACTACTGATATGTGCACGCAAAACTAATATGTGTGGAAGGTTAATCTGTGCGCACATCATACCTACCCAAAAACTTGGGTGCTAACTCTCCCTTATAAATATTATAAAATAAATTTGGTGATCGTTTGACCCCTATCTACCTAAATCCACTCTTATTTAGCTCCATTATAACCTCAAGAAACTATTAACTGGTCCAAAGAAAAGATAAAGAAGGAGACACGACTATTGGAAGAAATTGAGGAAAAGATGGATCTTTGTTACCTAGGTGAGGGACAGGGGTACATTTTAGACTCATAGAAATATGAAATCAAAACTCTTGAGTATGCTTGGAGGAAAATTTTTCTCAATAAACAAAATGAATGGAGAATAAAGAGTTTATCAATTTGGTTGCAAGTCGGAGATGAAAACACCAAATTTTTCGATCACTTTGCAAACAATTGGAAATCCATCAAAACTATTTGGGGTATTGAAAAGTCAGATGGGACCAAAGTATCTTCATTCTATTAAATGGAAGAACAAGGATTCCATCATTTCATCTCTCTCTTCACAGATGAATCCAAATTTATAATAGATTTTTTTTTAAGGGTTACTAGCTTCTTCCCAACATTCATAGACTAGGAATAAAACATAATTCTAATGGAAGAAATCTCCAAAGATGAACTTCTTAGTAACCTTCATAGATTCCAAAAATATAAAATCTTAGGTCTATATGGGATTATGTTCAAGTTTTTTTGGGGATTCTTCAATATCATTGGAAGTAATATTCTAAAGGTGGTGGAATACTCCATATCTAATAAAATCTTGGTTTCGTTTAACTCCACTTTCATAGTGTTGATTCCTAAGTCAAGTAACCATTCAAAGTGATCAATTCAAACCTATCTCTCTCTGTAATAGTGTGTACAAAATTATTTTCAAGATGAAATCTTGAAGACTAAAAATCATTCTCTCAATCTACATCTCTACAAAGAAATTTTGTTTTCTTGAAGGCAGACAGATCCACGAAGCTATAGGCATAGCACAATAGGGAATTCACTCCATCAAATATGGAAATAAGAAATAACTTACCTTAAAATTTGACCTCTCCAAGGCCATTGACAAATTAAAATTGCTTTACTTCAGACTCCTAATTCATGTAGGTTTTTTCCATGCCTTTGTGACTTGAAATATTAGCTACATCAACTCTACCTCTCTTCTTGTTTTTTTTAATGGCTCATCCTCCCCATTTTTAAATATGCAAGAGGTATTAGGTAGGTCTACCTTGTTTCTCCTCTTATATTCCTTCTAGTGGTTGAAGGTCTTATAAGACTATTAAAGTAATCCTTTATATGTAAAATACTAAAAGGTGTCAACCTAGGGCCTTCATTTAACATCATTCATCTACTTTTTGTAGATGACATCCTCATTTTCTGTGAAGGAACTAGAGAGTCTATATATTATTTAAATGATATTCTTAACCTTTTTTTCAAGCAACATGTATGGGTATTAATAGAGAAAAACTCTCCTGATCACTTGGGGTCTCTCTAATTTGAAAAGAAACATTGTCTTCTAGCTCCTCTCCTTTCAAGTAGGGGACATTGAACCTTAGCTTAAATATGTTTTTTTTTTTTCTAAAATCCAACTGGTATAGGAAGGTTGATTGGTTATGGATGATAGCAAAGTTGGAAAATAAATTTAATGGTTGGTGCAAAAAATGGATCTCTAGTAGGGGTGGAAGCTATGGGGTGGATTATAAGCAATCCCAGAGGAAATTCAATAGCCTTCTATTCTCTACATCGAACTACCCACATGAATCAACAAATAAGTCATTATCGATAAGTTTCATAGAAATAATTTGGCATGGGATTTGATCTTGTTGATCATTGTAACTCATACATAAATTCCCTTAGAATATTATTTGTTCATATCTCGTATCAAGATGATAATATTTCATTCACATTTGAACCCTTATAGAGACTATAAACCAAGAATTGGTTACAAATATATATCCCAAGAAACTGAATATGATCAATAGATTTGGTGGGGGGGGGGAACTTGGGAAATTTAAATGTATAGAAAAAGAAAAAATATTTGTGTGGTTGATGTTGAATAAAAAGGATCTTAATTGTGACAAACTTCAAAAGAGAATTTTTTAGGGACCTGGAAGGTGTTGCCTCTATAGGAAATATACTTAAATTAATCACCACCTTATTCATTCTTGTAATTCTATGTTATAAGTATGGATAGAGGTTGATTGAATCACATTTTTATCCAATTCTTGGACCAAAACTTCAATGAAAGAAGCCCCGAAAAGTTATCTCTCTAATCCTACAACCTCAAATTTTGAAGTTTCACCTTTATCAGTTTCTTGGGGGATGTGTACCACTAGGACTCAATCAATCTTTGAATAGGATGATCATATCCCTCTTAAATGTGATATCCTAGGAATAAACTTCCTTTCAGATTTCCATCGGATCTCCAAACCTCACCACTTGGTCAGGTCACAAGTAGACCCAATAAAAAGGGACCCGTCTAATTTTCAAATGGAATTGGAAATGAAACTAACCATTTTATGAGATTCTATCCCTAAAAAATACTATGAAACTATCTTGGGAAAAGGGCATCTCTCATTAACACATCTACGGTGATTCATTACTAGTGATGCATTTGATGATATGGACTTTCATCATTTAAAATTTCACCTTGATTCCTCTTTTCCAAGAAATTCAAAACAACTCCAAATACTTACTTATATTTTGACCATGTCTATCGGGAAAGGAATCACGAGGCAGATAGGATATCCAAAGATGGATTGGTGTTGGGCCTAGGCACATGGAAGATCATAGAAAATCCATTGGCTCTCATCTCATAATATATTTATGACACTTGGATAGGCTCTTCCATCTTCTCATTGTAGACGCTTACCTTCATGTGTTATACATGTTATACTTGCAACCTGGCCATTTCTTATACATGTTTTGTCTTTATTTGCTCCATTTCTTCTAAGTGTGTAAGCTTGAGAGATTCCACTTCTCCCTAATGTAATCTCTAGTTTACACTAGCTATTTTTTGAAACTTGTCATTTAACGTATTCTTTTGGAGCTGCAACTCCTTTTGTAATTATTCTTTATGCAATCGATATGTTGTGTTGGCCTATTTTTTGAACTCATCATCCGAATTTTCTTTTATTGTGTTTAGGGATGCTTCAATATCAGCTACTCTAGATATAGATATATCCAATGCTTCTCCTATATCATATATTGACATGGAATTTGTTCATGTAAATGCATTTAGGGTTGATGCAGTCTATATTGTGTTTTATTTTGGATCTTTACCTTCCTTCCATTTAATGCTTCTCTCAAAGGATTCTTTCGTTGAGTTTGATTCTCATCATTTTCTCTTGTTATTTATCCTTACAATAGCCTTGGTTCTATGGTTGTAATAATATTCACCTACAACCACTAAAACATCATCCAACCCTATTTCTTGAGATGTGTAATAAATATTTCCTGGGATGGCCACTGGAGGAGAGTATTATCTAATAGGAATGGTAATTATACGTGCACCAGTGTTAGATGAGAATCTACTTATCTCATCTTGTTTTCTTTTAATTTTTTTTCCTGCTCTGATTCTTCCTATGCTTTCTTTACTTTCTCTTCTTCTTTATTAGTTTCCATGTTTCTTTCTTCAACTTCCCTTTTTGTTTTTTCTAGCTCCATATCTTCTTTGGTTTTGATTTCCTTCTCACTGATCCTTTTTCTTCCTTCACCATTTTTCTTCATGGTTTCATCTTGGTTGGTGTTCTTCTTTTCCAAATCTGCTTTTTTTCTTTGTTGATATATTTCTTCTGCTTCTTTGGCTATATTTTCTCTGTCCTTAGCTTTCTTTTATTTTTCCCTTTATTTAGTCTCCAACTTCTCCTTTTTATTCTCCAGTAAAATTTTCAATTGTTCCTTGACTGCATCCCTCTCTTCATATTCTTCATTTTGGAGCTTTTCATTGGTTGGTTCATACTGCAGCTTTTGGAATACTTCTTCAAAAAAGAAATCCCCTTTGAATAGGTATTATGTGAAATTCACTTCATGAATGACTTGGTTTGTGAGATTGATGTTTAAGGGATGTTTTCTT
Source organism: Picea engelmannii (assembly GCA_009831015.1). Taxonomy (NCBI): domain Eukaryota; kingdom Viridiplantae; phylum Streptophyta; class Pinopsida; order Pinales; family Pinaceae; genus Picea; species Picea engelmannii. Next base: position 1,098,943 of record ML784142.1, on the reverse strand, counting down.
GTGACCTTGGGTCATGTCACAACATAGTAAGACTGAATTTAGAAGACATAACCTACCCTCATCTATATCAATGCATACAAGAAATAATTACTTTTATAAAGAGAGAGAGAGAGAGAGAGAGAGAGAGAGAGAGAGAGAGAGAGAGATAAACAAATAAGGAGAGGCCTCACACCTTGAATCCTTCATTTTATGTTGATCCCCGCTCTCACTTATTGAAGCACTCCTAATATATTCCAGAACTAGCTTGCAATAGGAAACCAAGAATAGGCTACTACAAGGTAGTTATACATTCAAATAGCATATATCATGTGCATAGATCCAAGTATATATGAAATACATTAGCATATAACATTACAATGAACCAATACACACACAATAGGAGGGAAAGGGAACTCTTCTATTAACAACAATGTGAGAAAGGTAGTTACAACCTTATTCAACCTTCAATATTGGTTCGAAGCCAACTTCCTTGGGTTCCTCCAAATACCTTCAAGAATAAATTTAGCAGTGAGGCTCTTCCTTGGATAAATCAATAGGGATATGAACACACCTTGTAGTTATATAGAGAAGGAATGAACATTGGAAAAGGAGTTCCTAGGTATGGGATGCTACTTAGAGAATGAAGGGGTATAGGGAAGATTGCTAATTTTTTCCAACATGATCTTGTACCTTTGTTCTTCGCTCATCCCTGATATCAATGGTGCATTTATAACATCCTTGAGAGGTTATGGAGGTTTAATTCTGTTTAGTATGGGCCCAGGGAGGTTGGGAAACGAACCCAACCAAAATCCCCACTCAAAAATGTGGAATTATTTTATTTTTAACAGTTTTTTAGGGAATCTGCCGATTTCAAACTAGCAATACGCGAATGTCTGTGCATTTCACAAAGGAAACCCAAAGATATAAGAAAAGGTCATTTTTTAAAGTTACTTTGATGAGGGAATTTGGGATTTTTATTAGCAAGCTAGGAGAAAGAGTTGGGCCATGTCACAAATGCATAGATGTGGAAATTTGTGCTATAACAGATGCCCCCTAACCTGTGAGGTTAGAAGGGAAAATGATGGATGAAATACATTATAAGTATGATATGAGAGGTTGCAATGAAGGGATCCATTAAGGTTCCCGAGACAGTTGATCCAAAGATAGAAACAATAAGCCAATATCTAGTAAGACTCAACAGTATTTTCTTCCCAAGTCAGGTATACCCATGCTCAGGAGTGGTGGAAGCATGGTTTCCAAATCAAGTACACTCTGGATCCAAGAAACATATGAAAGTATGACTAATGTCCATGTCCATAAACAATACACAATGGATCTGTGTGATATATATATATATATAGTAGAAAGCATGGCCACGAGGAATACACAATGAATCCATGTCAAAGTAGATCATAGCCATGAAGATATACACAGTGGAGCTATGTATCAAAATAAAGAAAAAAGGATATTTGGGACCAATGGAGTGAAAAAAATAATCCAATACAAGTACTAATATCTATGGAGTGGTACAATATATGTTAGGTAGGAGTACAAAATATTTGACACTCGTACTTCACCCGAAGTCTTCAAAACGATCTGTCATGGTACGAGTCTACACCATGTAAATAAATGTGTTGAGGTCGAACATAGTGAGACACCATTTGATTAGCGATCATTGATGTATACCTTTAACAAATGTGAGAAAAACCATCGATGATGATAATGGGTGTCAAGGTACCATGGCATTATCTAACAAGTGTGAATAAATGAGTTGATGTTGAATGCCTAGTAGAATTTATTGATTAGGGGACATTGATGTATTCCCACTGTCAATAGTGAGGGAACCTAGTATTGATGATTGGGAGCCCCAAGGTACAAAATATGACTCTATATCCCTATCCCAGAGAAAGATGTGTTGAAGTCGATAGGAAGAGATCCACTAGAAGGAAGGCATTAATTCATCCTCCATCATTGATCCGGATTTCATGAGAAGAACAAAATGAATACAGATTATTAACAGGTGATTAACACAAAATAACAGAGATATAGTAAAACTGGTTTTCTATTCAATAACGAAATAAGCTGAAACTATAAAATGCAGCAGAAACAAGCTTGTTGGAATGGTGGTGGCTTATCTCTGAGAAGAGATGTGACGGTAGCGTTCATTTGCAAGAAGAAGGTTACAATGAGGCTCTGAAGGCCATTTTACAATAAGAAAGAATGCCAAAAAACCTAGACATCCAAAAACCTAACCCTAGGAGATGAAGCGCCAAAAGTCATGTGGGCCCCGTTTGGGTAAGTTAGTACATCAACTTCCCGGGGTCGTAACTTTTGCATACGATCTTCGTTTTAGGCGTGTGATAGTCTGTTGGAAAGGTATCATCGAGGAGATTAATTTTGGGGGCTCAATCATGCGTTCGACTATCATTGAGGAGCTCGATACCAAAAAAACTTCATTTAGGCCCTCAAAATGGCCCCGGAAGTCAAAACTGCTAAAAATAGTAAATTGCCAAAATTGTCAGAAAATTGTTTTGAGCCAGTTGGAAAAGGTGGGTGGCCACCAATATCCATCTGTATCAATCCTCCCTCGGGAAGAAATGGTCTCCATTGCATTGAGGTCCCCCATTAGATGAGGAAATTTCTGCTAAATTTGGCCCCAGGTGAGCCACTTGCCTTGGTGCAGGAGTTTCCATGCTTTGACGACTCGATAAAGATGGATCCTTTGTTGTCAAGTGCCCTTGATCTGTCTGTCCACAATCTGATCATTGGATTCCTATTGTATGAATTCGGGGTTGAGCTCTGTTGGTGTCAATTGTTCTGTTACTTCTGAGGTGTCCAATAATGGTGGGAAATAAGGGCGAAGGAGATCCACGTTGAACACTGGGTGCAGGCCAAGGAAAGGAGGAATGTTGAGCTCAAAAGCATTATCCCCCATGACCTTGGTGATAGTGCACGGTCCATAACAGAGTGGGTGAAGCTTCCGATGGGGTCCTGTAAGGTGTTCTTTCTGCAAGTGCAACCAAACTTTGTCTCCCACCTGAAACTTATGCGGCACCCGATATTGATCATTGCGTTGTTTGTACTTGACATTGGATTTCTGTAGGATATCCTAAACCTATTAGTGGATGTGTTGGATCCGCTCAATGAACTGGGCGACTTTGTCAGCTTCAGTTGGAGCAGGAGATGAGTCAGTTGAGGTGAGTGCAAGGGGAAGTGCAACATCTATGGGACCCAATGGTTGGAATCCCAACCCCACTTGAAAGGGGTTGTGGTCGATTGAGCTATGCAAGGCTCAGTTGTAGCTATGTTGGACATAGGGAAGGCTCTCGTCCCATGTGATAGGATGATTTTAATTATACATGCGAAGGATATGCACAATCATTCGATTTACAACCTCGGTTTGGCCATCTGTCTAGGGGTGGAAGGCCATGGATTTGGTGAGCTTGGTGTCTAGCAGTGACTAGAGACTCGACCAGAACGTGCTGAGAAATTGACTATCCCGATAAGAGACGATGGTTTGTGGGATTCCAAAATGTACCCAGACTCGTTCAAAGAAGAGCTTGGCAGTGGCCTCTGTTGTGATGCTCTTCTTGCAGGCAACCAAAATCGCCATCTTAGAAGAGAGATCAACAACCACAAAAACACAGTCATTTCCCCACTTGGTGGATGGGAAGCCTAGCATGTAGTCCATTGAGATGGATTCCCATGGCCTCTCAGGTGTAGGAAAAGGGGTGTACAGGCCCTGTTTCTTAGTGGTCGGTTTGGCAATAGCGCAGGCAGTGCAGGACCTGATATACTTGCTAACCTCCTATCTAAGTTTCGACCAGTAGAAATGTTTTTGTAGCATTGCCCCTGTCTTTTTGATGCCGAAGTGTCCTACCACCCAACTGTAGTGGGATTCCCAGATCATCTTCAGTCACTCACTTGATGGAACATAGATATGGCCCAAATGACACAACAACCCATAATGAAGATGGAAATTATTGACAACTGCATTTGCACCCAACATTTGGTAGGTGGTGGAAAAGTCAGGGTCTATCTCATAGATTTGGGGCCATCCATATGTCTCATGGTTGTAAGAGTCTAGCACCGTGGTGAGTGCCACGACTGGCGGTCTCTTGAGGCAATCATTGACATGATTGGTGCTTCTTGTTTTATACTTGATGTTGAGGTGGAATTGCTACAAGTATGTGGACCACTTTTGATGGTGGTCATTCTACAATTTTCCCTGTGCCTGCATGAACTGCAGTGGCTTATGATCAGTGTGGATGATTGTCTCCTTCCCAATAATGTAATTTCTCCACTGGCGGCATGTTTGTACATGGAGTACATTTCTTTTTCGTAATTAGGGTACTTACGGACAATATTTGACAATGTCTCACTATGATAGGCCACGGGGTGGTTGTGTTGAGTGAGTACGGTGCCCACAACATAGAATGAAGCATTTGTCTGGATCTCAAAGGGATGTTGCAGGTCTGGTAGTGAAAGTACTAGGGCTGAGCACAAGCGTTGCTTCAAATCATCGAACACTTGTTGTTGGGACCAGCCCCATGCAAATTTCTCCTTACCACCACCCATGTTTATTTGGCTGAGGGCCCATGCAATATGGAAGAAACCCAACACGAACCTACAATAGAAATTAGCAAGTCCCATGAAGCTCCGAAGCTCAGTGAGTGTTGTTAGGGCTGGCCAGTCATGGATGACTTGGATCTTGGCTAGATCCACATGTACGCCATGCTGATCAATGATGTAGCCCAGGTAATGGACCCTGTCCATGCCGAAGGATCATTTTTCCAGGTTGGTGTATAGCTTGTGTTGTCGCAGGGTGTGCAGAACCTGATGAATATGCTGCAAGTGGTCGGCCCAAGTATTGTTGTAAATTAGAATGTCATCCAGATACACCACTACAAAAGTATTGGTGAATGGTCGCAGGATATCCTCCATCATCCTCGTGAAAGTGGCTGGAGAATTTTTCAAACCAAAGGGCATGACCAACCATTCAAAAAGTCTTTCTTTTGATTTGAAGGCGGTCTTCCATACATCTATCTGTTCTATCGGGACCTGGTGGTAGCTAGACTTCAGATCAATCTTACTAAAGTATTTGGCCCCCGTGAGTTGATCAAGGAGGTCATCGATTCGGGGAATCGGGTACCGGTTTCTGACAGTGATTTTATTCAGATCCCAGTAATCAATATAGAGTTTCCAGGTTCCATCTTTCTTTTGTACCAGCATGATTGGGCTCCCGCAAGGTGATGAGTTGGGGTGGATGTGCCCCTTTTGGAGCAGTTCTTGGATCTGTCACTTGATCTCCTCATTCTCTAACAAAGAGCGACGATAGACTGGCCCATTAGGCAGCAGTGCACTGGGGGTCAGATCGATGGGGTGATTGAAATGGCAGTGTAGAGGTACCCTTGTAGGTGAGGAGAAGATATCTGAGTATTCTTCCATGACCTTATCTACTTGCTTTTGCTGTGTGGAGAGGTCAGCCACAGATACCCTAGATGTGGCTGCAATCTTTTGCTTATTATGAGATTGAATCACGAAGAAGACAAACTTCCCCGTCTTAGAGATGACCTTCATGCATTTCTTAGTAGAGATCAAGGAAATAGCACTAGGTGGGACTGCCTCAAGCATCCTATACAATTTCCTGTTCAAAGTAATAATAACACTACGAGGCCTAGACTCATATACAACATGATGTTTCCATAAATAAGGTTGGCCCAAAAGAACATCACAAACTTCGAGAGGAGCAACATCACACAATACCTCGTCTTTGAAGGGCTTGATGTCATATGACATTCGACACTATTGGCTAACGCAGAGATCACTTACGTGGCGAAGCCATCCGATGGTGTAGGGTTGTGGGTGTGATGTTGTTGGCAGGGCCAGCCACTTGATGACCTCTGCTGAGATGAGGTTCTTCTGGCTACCTCTATCAACAATGAAGTGCAGTGGGGTTCCTTTTACCCACATTTGTGAATGGAAGAGGTGCTCTCCTTCTTCTGGCTCGTCTGGTTCACTAGGTTGGAGCTTGGTGGTAGCAATAGTGGCACTGGGTTTTGCGTCAATGATCCATCTTTCCCTTTCTGGTTCTGTCTCGGAGTTATAATCCACATCTGATTCATAGGATTTCACTTCGGCCACCAGTGACTGCTTTGAGCAACAGTCAGCAGTGTTATGCCAAGGACTCTTCTGGAAGTCGCACCACTTCCCAGTATCTTTCTTTGTCTTTCCGGTGTCCTTCTTTTCTTGCGGCTTGTACTGGTTGTCCTGATACTATCCATCTTTGCTATATCCTTTGTTCGGTGGGTTTGGGCCACCCTTTCTTGTATTTTGTTGTGCGGGGTTCCCAGGCCCAAATCGTCGTGTCTTTTTTTTGAGCTTATACTCAATTTTGACGGCATATCGGTAGGTCGCGCCCAAGGATGATATGTCAGGAAATTCCATTTCGGTCTATATGTATCTATGCAGATTGCGATACTTGAGCACCAGATGTCGCTCTGAATCTTTGATACCCAACTTGGTGTGCAAGGTATGGAAGATATTTGTTATATCCGACACTGCTTCGTCTCTTCCTTGCCGCAGTGTGGTCCATTTGGTATACAGGTTGTCATAACATCCGAAACGGTAGTATTTTTCCTTAATAACATCTCTGAAGGATTCCTAGGTGGTCGTGACTGAAAATAATGAGGTTTCCTCTATTTCCTTTTGATCACAGAAAGTTTCCCACCAATCTTTGACATGGGGACTGACTTTGAGGAGCGCAAAAGTAATATTTTCTCTATTCAAAAATTTATGAACAGAAAAATACCCGTCTATCAGATTCAACCACTTGTCTACAACATTTGCGTCTATCTAACCTTCAAATATAGGAATATCAAATTTTATGCGTTGCCTGTTGGTAGTCGCCGAAGGATTTGCGCGAAATTATCCATCATCTCGTTCCTCTGTTGTGTGAGGGCTTCCTCAATCAATAGTTTGAAAGGATCTCCTGTCCCATCATATTTATTTCCTCCTTCCATGGGAGGTCACTTGGGTCTGCAAGAGATTCTGTCCTCAAGAGAAACAAGCTCGAGACCCAACTCTTTGTACTCCGACCTCGTTGGGGATATGCATTAAGACGACAAGGAGCAGACCACTCTGATACTACTGATCCGGATTTTATGAGCAGAACGAAATGAATACATATTATTAATAGGTGATTAACACAAAATAACAGAGATATAGTAAAACTAGTTTTCTATTCAATAACGAAATAAGATGAAACTGTAAAATGCAGCGGAAACAAGCTTGTTGGAATGGTGGTGGCTTATCTCTAAGAAGAGATGTGACGGTAGCGCGTATTCACAAGAAGCAGGTTACAATGAGGCTCTGAAGGCCATTTTACAAAAGGAAAGAATTCCAAAAACCCTAGACATCCAAAAACCTAACCCTAGGAGATGAAGCATCAAAAGTCATGTGGGCCCCGTTTGGGTAAGTTAGTACATCAACTTCCCGGGGTCGTAACTTTTGCACACGATCTTCATTTTAGGCGTGTGATAGCTCGTTGGAAAGGTATCATCGAGGAGATTCATTTTTTGGTTTAAATAATTCCTTAGGATATCATTGAGGATCTCGATACCAAAAAACCTTCATTTAGGCCCTCAAAATAGCCCCGGAAGTTAAAACTACTAAAAATAGTAAATTGCCAAAATTGTCAGAAAATTGTTTTGAGCCATTTGGAAAAGGTGGGTGGCCATTGATATCCATCTGGATCAATCATCTAGCATGAGGGGTAGCATAAGGCCAAATATTAGAAAGGACTCAAATGAAAATATTGTAAGGACCACATTGAGTTATGACTCTGTCATGCACCACATGGAATAACACATGATAAATACTCTCTTGATAGTAGCCAATAATGGATTCCATTGAAAAATACAAGGAATCCACCAATGGGGTCAAATGGAAACCAAGGTACCACATGAATCCCTATGTGTGATGATTTTTGTTGACATTGAACACAAGGGAAACCGCTTGGTCAGTGACCAATTATGATTTTTCATTTGTTGAGTGCAAGGTTATCTATCGATGATGGAAATAGACCTAGGCTGAAACTCTATATCATAATCTCAAATAAATGTGTCAGAGTCTATAAGAGAAGACCTGCCAACAAGAAGTTAATGGGTATCTTCTATACTAGCACGAGTAAAGGAAAAAGATACTTGTGATGATGAGATAGACTTGATGGAATTGGGAAGGTCGACATGTAAGGTCATATACTAACTGTAAAATGGCAGACTCACGTTGAAAATTTCCTTGAACAAAAAACACGACACATTATGTGACTTAGGTAGCATGACTATAAACTGGGATACATTTATGATGCATGAGGCATCTACAAACACTCCATATGTTTGGAAGAATAACCAACCAGGGGAGATTACACTCAAAATGAGAAAAAGTCTCCTAAGGCCATAATAGACCCAAAATGATGAGATACCGACTCAAGATTGTGATTTGTTCAAGGGAGACAATATTGCTTCCTAAAAAAGAGAAAGACGTTTTCCCCCACTTTTTTTTTTTTTTTTTTTTTGTCTTCTTCATATTATTAAAGCTTGAAAAAGAATAAAAGAATGTTATAGTATAGTAGAGGAAACAAGTGTCTTGGGAAATAAAACTAGTTCTAAAGTGCAAGGAACATACATATGCTCAATGAAAGGAAGCATGTGCAAGATAAGGACACTCAGAGCAAGTTTCCTCCAGGGTTAAGGTATCAAGTCGCAAAGGCATAAATTGCAAGGCTAGAAACCGGTAGGAATGCATAAGAAAGTTGTTCAAAAATATAAATATGAAGTTGGCATTAGGCCTAGAAGCACGAGATACTAATATTCAATGAAATTGCAACTCGAAAAAAGTTTGAAAGCCCCGTGGGTACATTATCCAGAAAGATATTGAGAGGAATTCATAAAGCTTCAATGAAAAAGCATGGCAGGACTATAAAGGGCTTCCAAGCATATAGAAAATACTACAACATGGGTGTCAAAAAGGCCAGTAAGGTACTAACTAGGACACCCATGAATATGTAATCTCTACCATCTATAAATGAAACCTTTAAAACAACTTGAAGGTATAATGTCGTGAACAAATGGGGTGGATTCTATGGTAGATATGTGAACGATACAGATAGATGAATTGTGTAGGCAGAATGGAGCCTACTCTATATGCTAGGAAAGAACACAATACATGTTTGAAGAATGCAAATAGGTGTTGACATACATAACAACGTACGTTAGAGGGATTCTTGGAGGTAATGGCCAGAAAAAGATTGAGAAGAAGATATGTAGCTTCAAGACAAAGTCATGGCGAGACTAAACATGACTCCCAAGCATAAATTGAAAACTTGCAGCATGGGTACCAAAATGAAAAGGGGTTCTAAGATAGGGAACCCATGGAAGATACGATCTACCATGTGAATTACGACTCTTCTAGAAAATAGAGAATGTTCCACGTCACAACTTAGTTGGGTCAATCCTAAGGAAAAATGAAAAAGGAAATGGATAATGAAAAAATGCATGAAAGGGAAAATCTAACCTATATGTCAGTTTCAAGATCATTACAAGTTAGAACAAAACAACATGGAAGGTAAAGGTACCAAAGAAAATGTCTCCAAAGTCCTGTATATAAGAGAAAAACACTTACCCAAAAGTTAATAAGTCCAATATAAAAACCTTTTATAAAAACATGTGTTAAGGGATATCAAACCTGAAAACAAGAAACCCTAAAAATACAATATGTACAGAGGACTGCATAACCTTACAGCTTATGCATACTAGTTCTCTAGGTAGAGACCAAGGGATTCTTTGGTAGCCAACCTATAAATTTTCCAGTTCAGGAGGAGGTCAAAGATCCAAAATCATAGCTTCAAGGATGGCCTCATCTAAAGGAAAATCAACATCCATGAAACTAGGGCTCGACAACACACAGATACTAGGTCTCAAGGTCTCACAAATAGTAATATCAAACTCAAGAGGAAATTCCAGATTACTGGGGCCAATAGGAGGAAGTAAGGGCCCCCATGCCCCCATTGGATAAGCCACATGATCAACTGTCGATACCTTGTCTCGAGAGGGAAAACATTATTGTAAAGATACTTTCTCAGAAGCAATCGAACACTTAGGATAAGATGCCACATAATTCACTCGTGGTGGGGAAGAGTCTACTCGAACACTAGGAACACAAAAAGGGGAAAATTGAGCTGAAATAAAAATAGGATGGTGATTATCAGATGGAATTTTATCAATAGTGACAATGCTTCCGTTGTGAGGGAAATGCATCGCATGAAATAGCATAGACACCACAACATTCATCGAATATACATAATCACACCCAAGAAGCATATTAAGTCTAAAGGGCCTAGCACCACTAATAGATCGACTAGGAAAATATTCCCATCTAACATGATATGCAACTGAGGAAGAATCCCCAAACATTTTTTAGGTCTTCTGTCGAAAGATAGAAGCTCATTGGTAGCTTACACAAGCTTGGGAGAACCCAAACCTTTCCAAGCCAAGGATGATAAAACAATTGTATATGATCCTTCATCTATAATACTTTGGTAAATTCCTAATGAATTAACTCCAATCATTATCTAGAAAGGTGTAGAAGAAGGAAGGTGAGGCTCTACAAGATCATTCTAATCAAACAAATCCATCCTAGGACTTGGAGGGAGAGTAATCGAAGTGAGTGGAATTCCCCCTTGTTCATAAGTTATTGAACTAGAAATGCTAAGTGCATGGTCAAACGACACATCACTCCCCAAGAGACGATGTGATTGGCCAAAAATTGGATCGACAATGTCACTTCCTCAGACTTGTCACTCTTTGAGAGAAGAGTGGGATCAACTGAAGATCACATCGGCATGACCACTTCCTCAACCACTGGTTGAATAAGACATGAGACAACATGATCAAGAGACACATCACCAACCAAAACAAGAGTGGTGTCGACCGAATATTGCATTGGCACAACCACTTCATCAACCAATGATTGAATAGACAGTTGGGAAATTGAAGACAAATCATAACTAGAAGGGCAATCAGATAAGGACCAAACTCTTCATACCATGGGAATAGCAGGGCACAAATGTGTAAGGTGATCTCCTTTGCAAATATTACAAGGGAACTTGGGCTTACATCCTATATGTCGGGGCTTATCAACCATATCAATACCCCTAGAATGACTTGCAATGGTTAGTGACATGCTCCTACCATGACTTGCAGAGGCTAGTATTTTATCTCCAACATGACTTTCATAGGTTGGTGATGTTTGTCTAGTATGAATAGAAGTGACTAGATTCATGCCCCCAACATGAATTGAAATGGTTGGTTGTTGGTATTCAACATGACCTACAAAGGTTGTTGACCTACCTCCAACATGACTCACAGAGGTTGGTGACTTGTTTCCAATATAACTTGTAGTGACTGAGCTTGTGCTTCCATCATGACTAGCAGAGGCTGGTCACTTTCCCCCAGCATGACTTGTAGAGGCCGGTGACAGGTCTCCAATATGACTAACATAGGTCAGTGATTTCTTACTAGTATTATTAGCAGTGACTGGACTTTTTCTTCCATCATGACTCACATAGTCTGGTTTCTTTCCCCCAACATGACCAGTAGAGGTTGGGTGTAGGTCTCCAATGTGACTAGCAGAGGTTCATGACTTATTTTTACTCTTCCTTTTCTTATTACTTTTAGAATTATGGTTACTAGTAGAAATAATTTAATGAGAAGAGGGAGGAGGAGGAGAAGTAAATTTTTTAGATGAAGAAGGTGAAGCATCAACATTCGTACGATGCCCATGACATAAGGTGCTTATCTGAGAAGTATCAAGAGAATTCAGGACATTCAAACTAGTCCACAACCAAAGCAGTAGTCCTTCATTCAACCTAGGAATGTTCAAAGTGGCCATCAAGGGGGCACGAATTTTTCCAAATAAAGGAAAAGCACAAGAATCCCCTTGGGAAGGGATTCCTTGGTTGGTATCCCCAAGAAATTTGGCCATAAATTTCGTATGCATAGGTTCATCCCTTGCAGTATTGTTCATGTCCATAAAATCCTCATGCATTGACTCTGATGAACAAGTGGTATAAAATCCCATGCCTTCTAGGAGGCAGGTCCACACTTTCAAAAGAAAGAACAAGGTTCCTTCCCAAACAGTGGAGTGGTTGGTCAACCACCCTAAATCAAGGATCCAAAAGAAGTGATGTTGAAACAACCTAAGGATAACTATACAAAGAAACACTCCAATAAAAATCCCTAAGAGAAACATAATAATCAAAAAACACTTCCAAATCTTCAACCCAGGTGGATGAGGTCCTAAGTCTAAAGGAATGAAAAGGTGGAAAGTGACCTTCTAGGCGAAGGCACAAGTTGATTGAGTCCTGTGTACCAAAAAATGAAGTAGTGAGAAGCATTTATCCCAACCTCCACTAACCAGCCTTATCTGGTGCAAGCACCCATGCTTCATAGGGCACCCTCCAACAATACTAAAAAGTGTGATATGAAATATGCCCTGGGTACCATGACAAACCCCCACAGTAACCTTTGACATCCCTAGGAAAGGCCACTAGTGTCACCTGTTACAGGTATGAAATAACTGAGAGGGGGGGGGGTGAATCAGTTATTGTAAATTATTAACAATCTCTCTCAATTTTAACTTCGAATCATTAATCTTAGTGGCAGTAAGTCTTTACTGTGAAAACCAGTGTTGTAAACATAA
>ML784142.1:1066301-1077182 GCA_009831015.1 Picea engelmannii | reverse complement strand
AGATGTTGAAACACAGTGTTGGAAATTATGCTGAAACAGCGATGGATCTTATGCTGAAACAGTGATGCATCACAATTTGTAACTGAATTTGTGGCTTTGCCACCCCTCTAATAAAAACTATAACCGTTTTCGTTAAAAAAAAAAAAAACTCTTGAGTATGCTTGGAGGAAAATTTTTCTCAATAAAGAAAATGAATGGAGAATAAAGAGTTTATCAATTTGGTTGCAAGTCGGAGATGAAAACACCAAATTCTTCGATCACTTTGCAAACAATTGGAAATCCATCAAAACTATTTGGGGTATTGAAAAGTCATATGGGACCAAAGTATCTTCATTCTATTAAATGGAAGAACAAGGATTCCATCATTTCATCTCTCTCTTCACAGATGAATCCAAATTTATAATAGATTTTTTTTTAAGGGTTACTAGCTTCTTCCCAACATTCATAGACTAGGAAGAAAACATAATTCTAATGAAATAAATCTCCAAAGATGAACTTCTTAGTAACCTTCATAGATTCCAAAAATATAAAATCCTAGGTCTATATGGGATTATGTTCAAGTTTTTTTGGGGATTCTTCAATTTCATTAGAAGTAATATTCTAAAGGTGGTGGAATACTCCATATCTAATAAAATCTTGGTTTCGTTTAACTCCACTTTCATAGTGTTGATTCCTAAGTCAAGTAACCATTCAAAGTGATCAATTCAAACCTATCTCTCTCTGTAATAGTGTGTACCAAATTATTTTCAAGATGAAATCTTGAAGACTAAAAATCATTCTCTCAATCTACATCTCTACAAAGAAATTTTGTTTTCTTGAAGGCAGACAGATCCATGAAGCTATAGGCATAGCACAATAGGGAATTCACTCCATCAAATATGGAAATAAGAAATAACTTACCTTAAAATTTGACCTTTCCAAGGCCATTGACAAATTAAAATTGCTTTACCTTAGACTCCTAATTCATGTAGGTTTTTTCCATGCCTTTGTGACTTGAAATATTAGCTACATCAACTATACCTCTCTTCTTGTTTTTTTTAATGGCTCATCCTCCCCATTTTTAAATATGCAAGAGGTATTAGGTAGGTTTTCCTTGTTTCTCCTCTTATATTCCTTCTAGTGGTTGAAGGTCTTATAAGACTATTAAAGGAATCCTTAATATGTAAAATACTAAAAGGTGTCAACCTAGGGCCTTCATTTAACATCAGTCATCTACTTTTTGTAGATGACATCCTCATTTTATGTGAAGGAACTAGAGAGTCTATATATTATTTAAATGAGATTCTTAACCTTTTTTTCAAGCAACATGTATGGGTATTAATAGAGAAAAACCCTCTTGATCACTTGGGGTCTCTCTAATTTGGAAAGAAACATTGTCTTCTAGCTCCTCTCCTTTCAGGTAGGGGACATTGAAGCTGGGCTTAAATATGAATTTTTTTTTTTCTAAAATCCAACTAGTATAGGAAGGTTGATTGGTTATGGATGATAGCAAAGTTGGAAAATAAATTTAATGGTTGGTGCAAAAAATGGATCTCTAGCAGGGGTGGAAGCTATGTGGTGGATTATAAGCAATCCCAGAGGAAATTCAATAGCCTTCTATTCTATACATCGAACTACCCACATGAATCAACAAATAAGTCATGATTGATAAGTTTCATAGAAATAATTTGGCATGGGAGTTGATCTTGTTGATCATTGGAACTCATACATAAATTCCCTTAGAATATTATTTGTTCATATCTCGTATCAAGATGAAAATATTTCATTCATATTTGAACCCTTATAGAGACTATAAACCAATAATTGGTTACAAATATATATCCCAAGAAACTGAATATGATCAATAGATTTGGTGGGGGGGGAAACTTGGGAAATTTAAATGTATAGAAAAAGAAAAAATATTTGTGTGGTTGATGTTGAATAAAAAGGATCTTAATTGTGACAAACTTCAAAATAGAATTTTTTAGGGACCTGGAAGGTGTTGCCTTTATAGTAAATATACTTAAATTAATCACCACCTTATTCATTCTTGTAATTTCATGTTATAAGTGTGGATAGAGGTTGATTGAATCACATTTTTATCCAATTCTTGGACCAAAACTTCAATGAAAGAAGCTCTGAAAATTTATCTCTCTAATCCTACAACCTCAAATTTTGAAGTTTCACCTTTATCAGTTTCTTAGGGTATGTGTACCACTAGGAATCAATCACTCTTTGAATACAATGATCATATCCCTCTTAAATGTGATATCTTAAGAATAAATGTCCTTTCAGATTTCCATCGGATCTCCAAACCCCACCACTTGGTCAGGTCACAAGTAGACCCAATAAAAAGGGACCCGTCTACTTTTCAAATGGAATTGGAAATGAAACTAACCATTTTATGAGATTCTATCCCTAAAAAATACTATGAAACTAGCTTGGGAAAAGGGCATCTCTCATTAACACATCTATGGTGATTCATTACTAGTGATGCATTTGATGATATGGACTTTCATCATTTAAAATTTCACCTTGATTCCTCTTTTCCAAGAAATTCAAAACAACTCCAAATACTTACTTATATTTTGACCATGTCTATAGGGAAAGGAATCAGGAGGCAGATAGGATATCCAAAGATGGATTGGTGTTGGGCCTAGGCACATGGAAGATCATAGAAAATCCACTGGCTCTCAGCTCATAATATCTTTATGACACTTGGATAGGCTCTTCCATCTTCTCATTGTATATGCTTACCTTCATGTGTTATACTTGCAACCTAGTCATTTATTATACATGTTTTGTCTTGATTTGATCCATTTCTTCTAAGTGTGTAAGCTTGAGAGCTTCCATTTCTCCCTAATGTAATCTCTAGTTTACACTAGCTATTTTTTGAAACTTGTCATTTAACCTATTCTTTTGGAGCTGCAACTCCTTTTGTAATTATTCTTTATGCAATCGATATGTTGTGTTGGCCTATTTTTTGAACTCATCATCCGAATTTTCTTTTATTGTGTTTAGGGATGCTTCAATCTCAGCTACTCTAGATATATATATATATATCCAATGCTTCTCCTATATCATATATTGAGATGGAATTTGTTCATGTAAATGCATTTAGGGTTGATGCAGTCCATATTGTGTTTTATTTTTGGTCTTTACCTTCCTTCCATTTAATGCTTCTCTCAAAGGATTCTTTCGTTGAGTTTGATTCTCATCATTTTCTCTTATTATTTATCCTTACAATAGCCTTGGTTCTATGTTTGTAATAATATTCACCTACAACCACTAAAACATCGTCCAACCCTATTTCTTGAGATGTGTAATAAATATTTCCTGGGATGGCCACTGGAGGAGAGTATTCTCTAATAGGAATGGTAATTATACTTGCACCAGTGTTAGATGAGAATATACTTATCTCATCTTGTTTTCTTTTAATCTTTTTTCCTGCTCTGATTCTTCCTATGCTTTCTTTAATTTCTCTTCTTCTTTATTAGTTTCCATGTTTCTTTCTTCAACTTCCCTTTTTTTTTTTTCTAGCTCCATATATTCTTTGGTTTTGATTTCCTTCTCATTGATCCTTTTTCTTCCTTCACCATTTTTCTTCATGGTTTCATCTTGGTTGGTGTTCTTCTTTTCCAAATCTGTTTTTTTCCTTTGTTGATATATTTCTTCTGCTTCTTTGGCTATATTTTCTCTATCCTTAGCGTTCTTTTCTTTTTCCCTTTATTTTGTCTCCAACTTCTCCTTTTTCTTCTGCAGTAAAATTTTCAATTGTTCCTTGACTGCATCCCTCTCTTCATATTCTTCATTTTGAAGCTTTTCATTGGTTGGTTCATATTGCAACTTTTGGAATACTTCTTCAAAAAAGAAATCCCCTTTGAATAGGTATTATGTGAAATTCACTTCATGAATGACTTGGTTTGTGAGATTGATGTTTAAGGGATGTTTTCTTGTGACCTTGGGTCATGTCACAACAGAGTAAGACCGAATTTAGAAGACAGAACCTACCCTCATCTATATTAATGCATACAAGAAATAATTACTTTTATAGAGAGAGAGAGAGAGAGAGAGAGAGAGAGAGAGAGAGAGAGAGAGAAACAAATAAGGAGAGGCCTCACACCTTGAATCCTTCATTTGATGTTGATCTCCGCTCTCACTTATTGAAGCACTCCTAATATCTTCCTGAACTAGCTTGCAATAGGCTACTACAAGGTAGTTATACATTCAAATAACATATATCATATGCATAGATCCAAGTATATATGAAATACATCAGCATATAACATTACAATGAACCGCCCAAAGGGGTTGGATCCAATGGTGGAAAGTGAGGAGTTTTTCACGGTTGGGCAAGGTTCAATTCTCGTGAGGGCTTTACCTGGAGCCATGGGGACACCTTGAGGTAGTGGTCAAACGTGTGGTTGCACCCAGAGATACCATATTAAATGGTATCGTGACCCGTGCACACATAAGTGGATCAAAGCCCACCCCCATGTCCTTCAATTTTTAGGACAAGCTGGAAACGTGGGTGCAATTAAGACTCAAGGGAAAATTTCTAGGCAAAATTAATTACCCAAGGAATTGATGCAAGAAAGAAAACCAAGGGGATGATAAAAAATGTTGATTTCGGCTGCGCGGAGGCGATGAGCGAGAGGTCTAGGGTTTAGGCCTGGTGCGAGTGCTTGTTTCCATGGAGGCGCCAGGGAGTGGGGCGGCAGCCCCTCCTCCGCTGATCCCAGTCGAAGAGGCCTTTCGCAGACTGATCAATAGCAAAGGGCAGAAAACGACCGCTCCTTTGATCCCGAAATTCATTAAAAAACTGGATGAGATCCCAAAAATCGTCTTGCCCGAAGAAAATACAATGAAGGTCGCGCTGGCCCTGGCCCAACGTGGGCTCGTGGGTCAGTTTATGGGCCTCTGGACATCTTCCAAAACCACAGACGACTGGATCCAGCGGAATTGGAGACCAAACCTGGCACATGGGGTCACCTGCTACCCGGTGGGTCGGGGGTTTTTTGTGTTTGAATTTATCTCAGAAGAGAATCGGGACCTAATTTTTAGGAACGGTCCCTATTTTATGGGGACGCAGGGGCTCTATTTGAACAAATGGTCACTGAACTTTGACCCTCTGGTGGACACGCCCAAAGAAGTGTCGGTGTGGGTCAGATTACCTAACCTTCCGATGCACTGTTGTGATTCTGACTCGCTGCAAAGGATTGGGAACATAGTGGGTAGGTATATTGACAGAGCTGACAATAAAGGACAGTATAACTGCGCCCGAATATGTGTGGAAGTTTATCTGGAGGCAGGACTTCCTGAAGCAGTCAAGCTTTCGGTTGGAATGTGGACCCATTATTAGAAACTAGATTATGATCACATTCCCTTCAAATGTAGGAACTGTCAGGAGCATGGTCACTTTCAAAGGAACTGCCCTAAATTGAAAATCACCAGAAAAGAGGATGCAAAAGGTTGGCAGAAAGTTAAGAGAGGGAAAAACTCATATAATTCCATAGGAAAAGACAAAAGGAATCAGGAACCCCCAAAGGACGGTCAACCCTCTCAAAGAGCTCAAGAATCCCCACAAAAGCACCCAGTCCCTGTAGGTGATACAGATGGAGATGAAGTTCCACCTTTGGCCCCATCGGAGCCATCTTTTCCCACCAAGAGATCCAGCCCGGGCAAAGATTATATCAGCCTGAACTCGAATACGGACACGAAAATCCTGGATGAGGAAGACAGAGAGGCAAGCATCCCAAAAGGTACTCCGGAGCAGCCAAAGAGAGGTAGAAAGACTGAGAAGAAAAGAAGGGAAGAGCAAGCAGTTAAGGAAGTGGCTCAAGGAACTCAGTACACAATCCATGAGATGGTGCACACCAGATCAGGAGTGAAGCCGGGGAAAACACCGAAAGGTGGGCTTCCCCTCCCTCCAAGTAAATAATTCAATACGTCTCCTAGAACTGTAGAGGACTTGGGAGAAAACTGAAAGAAGAAGCCTTGAGGGATCTAGTAAGGCTTGAAAGACCAGAAGTCCTCCTCATCCAGGAGACGAAATTGGAGGAGGATGACCTCCTAAGGATAAGTCATTCATTTTGGAAGAAGGGCCCTGGAAAGGTAGTTAGCACAAGAGGGGCCTCGGGGGGGGTTGGCAACCTTCTGGGACTCCTCAAAACTGGAACTAGTTGAAAAAATCGGCACTACTCACTGGCTTTTCACCAAGCTGCTCCATAAAGGTCTGGATCACCAGGTAAGCCTCTTTAATGTATATGTTCCTACATTAGTCAATGAGAAGAAAGAGTGTTGGGACTCTTTACATTTGTTTCTTAACACGCACAATATCGAGAATTTAGTAGTGGCAGGGGACCTAAACATCACCCTTTCTCTGGCTGAGAAGAAGGGGGGTTATATCATTCGAGACCCCGCCAAAGAATGGGTGGAAGATATGATGTCAGGATGGGAGATGGAGGATACTCCTCCATCTAATGGCAAATTTACTTGGTCGAATAAAATATTCGGACCCGGCCACATAGCCACCAGGCTTGACCGGTTCCTTATCCAGTCCTCCTTCCTTACCATCGGACTGAGGGCCTCCTCTAAAGTTCTCCCACATTACACTTCTGAACATAAACCCATGTCCCTTTCTCTTCGCCCTACCACCGCTCTAGGCCCCATACCATTCAAGTTTACCCTTTTATGGCAAGAACAAAGTGTCTTCCTCAATCTGGTTCAAAATACTTGGAACGCTTCTATCACTGGTTCTCCCTTCTATGTATGGGAAGAGAAACTCAGGCAACTTAAATCCAATCTCAAATCGTGGGCCAAAACGATGGACTCCCCCCTGGAGGAAAGGAAACATGTTCAGAAAACATTGGAAATCCACCAGCTGGTTATGGAAGAGACTCACATCACCCAAGCCCTCCTTAATCAGGAATCTGAAATCCAAAGTAAGTTTCACAAAAGCTGCAGAGTAGAAGAGACCTACTGGAGATTGAAATCGAGGGTGTTATGGCTCCAGGAAGGCGAAAAAAAAACAACCTTCTTCCATAAGCACACTCAAGCTAGAATAAACTATAACTCCATTGACGAGATTTATTGGCAAGACCAAATCCACAGGGACACCCATAGTATCAAGGAGGCCGCTCAATACTACTTCAAAAATCTGTATTCAGCCTCGGCAATGGAGGAAATGGACTCGGGTTCTTATCCGCTTTCAGAGATTCCAGAGTTGGTTATCGATGAAGAGAATGGGTCGCTGAGCAGGCCGATCAGTGAAAAGGAAATCAAAAAAGTTGTTTTCAGCATGCAGCCAGATAAGGCTCCTGGGCCAGACGGCTTCATAGCTCGTTTTTATATTCAATGCTGGGACACTATCAAAAAATATTTATGCAAGATGGTCATGAAATCTCAAAATTGCAACAAATTAGGCAACACCACAAATTATTCATTATTAGCTCTAATTCCAAAAGAGAAGGGGGCAAAAAATTTTAATAGGTTCAGATTGATTTCCCTCTGCAACACCGAGTACAAAATCATCACCAAGATAATAGAAAACAGGCTCAAGAAAATTCTTCCAAAACTGATCCCGAAAAATCAGGGAGGGTTTGTTAGAGGAAGACAAATTCTCGATAATATAATTTTAGTTCAGGAAGCCATACACACTAGCTGTAAAAAAAAAGAGAAAGGAATGGTAGTTAAATTGGATCTAGCCAACACCTTTGACAGGGTCAAACATGACTTCTTGTTTGCAGTAATGAGGAAATTTGGGTTTACTCAGAAGTTTATGGGGTGGATTAAGGCTTGCATTTCTGCTCCGTGGATCGCCCCCTTAATTAATGGGCACCCTGCCAAGTTTTTCCAGGCCTCTTGGGGGCTCAGACAAGGCTATCCGCTCTCCCCCTTGCTCTATGTTTTACAAGCCTCTGTGCTCAGCTTCTAGCTGCAGAGCTGCCTCCTAAATAGAACGCTTCCTGGAATCAAAATTACCCCTTCAACCAACGAGGTCAGTCATGCTCAGTTTGCAGATGATACCCTTCTTTTGGGTGCAGCCAGCATTAAAACAGCTCGAAACTTCAAGTCTGAACTCGACCTCTACAAAATCTACTCTGGCAGTGAAATTAATTACCACAAGAGCAAGATTTTTGGCTGGAATTGCACCCCTCGGGAACTTCAGCAGCTCGGTCACATCCTAGACATGGAAGGAATATCAATTTGGGATAATTTCACTTATCTCAGGATTCCAATTTTCAAAGGTCGGGCTATGGTGGTCCACTGGCTGCCCCTGGTGGATAAGCTTAAACTCAAGATACAAGCATGGGGAGAAAATTGGCTAACCAGAGCAGGCAAAGTGGTGCTGATGAATTCTGTCATTTCCATCCTTCCTATCTATCAGTGCTCGGTCCTGCTCGCCCCCAAAACAATTTCAAACAAAATAGATGTAATGCTGTGTAGATTCATGTGGGAGGGAGGCAAGAATTGTGTGATAAAGCTCCATCTAATTAACTGGGAAAAGGTCAAGAAACCAAAATTGGAAGGGGGCCTGAACATAAGAGACGTGGTTGTTCATAACCTTGCTATGGGAGGCAAATTTCTTTGGCAAATGATCACAGGAAAAAGAGCCTGGAGCAAGAAAATCCTGAGAAAGAAATATTTTCGAGGAGATAGAGACCGTTGTCTAGAGAGACCTCCCAAAGAAATGAAGGGCTCCCCAATCTTCTATCTGTGCCTGCGAGCCTTGCCTTTCTTTCATCCAAACCTCACCTAGATCCCCAGAAATGGAGCAAAAATTCGGATCATGGAGGACTCCATTCTTGGAGACCATCCCCTTTTAGGAGTTTGATAAATAAAGAACATTGGTGATTGGCTTTCAACCAACAATCACAAAACTCTATGGGACATCTCCCTCTGGAATAGTGATGACCATCAATCCTGGCAAGGCTGGAATTTGGGGTGCTTCCAGGAGGAGCTCTAGGAAGAAGCAACGATCCTCCTAGATTTCCTCCATGGAAAGGCTCCGATCAGTGCCCAGACTAAAGACAAACGAGGCTGGGGCTCCCCCACTGGGAATTACATAGCTTCTGCAGGCTATAAGGCATCCCTTAACATCCCTTGGGTTCCTCCAAACCCAGGGCCATGGAAAGCAATCTGGAACTTCCCCTCAATTCCCAAAGTTGACCACTTCGCTTGGACCCTGACTCACAAAAGCATTCTAACCTTCGATAATCTTAAGAAGAGGGGCTGGGAGGGCCCCTCCTGCTGCCCTCTTTGCAAGCATAAAGAATAAACCTCTTATCATCTCCTCTTAGAGTGTGTTCTCAAAATAAGTTTGGGGCCTCCTTATAGGTGTAGCCTACCCAATCCTCCCCTCCTTGGCTTCGGATTTACTAAGCAACTGGCAGGATTTATCCCCGTTTGAACTGAGAAAAAAGCACATCCTCAAAACAATGTGGATGTGGATTCCCAAATTCATTTGCTGGAAGATCTGGTTGGAAAGGAACAACAAAATTTTCAATGAAGTAGGAAGGCTGCCCTCCCAGGTAGAAATCAAAGCCAAGACGATGATGGTAGAAGTCTTAACAGGTAAGGTCAATATCAGGAACTCGGCCCCCCTCTCGGAGGAGGAAAGCAGGTGGCTTAAGGAATTTAACCAAGACCACTCTGGCATCAAGCAAATCAAACCTTAGCAAATTCGAAAATGGGAGATAAGGATGGAGGAGCAAGAATTTCTAAAGTGGAGATCGTCGCTCAAAGAATGGTGCCTCTTCTTTGATAGGGCCTCCAAAGGCAACCCGGGTCAGGCAGGAGGAGGGGGCGTAATTCTGGACCCATCTGGAAAAATTCATAAAGCGTATGCTTGGGGTTTAGGTTATGCCTCTAACAACCAAGCAGAATTCCTTGCACTTTGGCAAGGTCTCAACCTGGCGACAAGTTTGGGCATCCATACAATTGAGATCTTCAGAGACTCTAAGCAGGTAGTGGAAGCATTCAACACTAAAAAGACTCCTAAGGATAGTACTCTGGCTCAGCTGTACAGGAAATCTTCTCTTCTCCTATTGAAGTTCACTGAATATCATTTGAGCCATGTCCTAAGATATTTGAATGGTCAAGCTGACAGGGAAGCAAATAAAGGTTCACTTCTGAGCAAAGGGCTCCTAAAGGTGAATGAGGAGACGTCCCTTCAATCCATCCCTTAATCATTTCAGATCTCGTGCCCTGAAACTACTCGTGAATATTATGAACGGTCGGTCGATCTCCAAACCCAATAATGCTATGGGGGACGGGCGATATCTAGAGCAGATATTTGTATCAGAGTCGGATCGTGAGGAATCTCGAGGAGGAGGCTCCACTCTGCAATTAAAAGGGAAGCCTCTGCTGGTTATTTTCATAACTAAACGAAATCGTGCCCCTTCCAGTACAGGAAACTATTCAGAGCGTCGGAAAAGAATGGAGTCTGTGTCCAAGCCAGGTCTTACCCCGAAGGAGAGAATCGAGTTGATCAGGGTGGAGCTAGAGAGCATTAAGGCATCCATGACCCAGAGAAAGTGGGAGATACTCAACATAAAAATGCAGGACATAAAGGATGACCTCTCAGATGAAATCCATACTGGTCTGAAAGATGCGGCTAACTTGATGGGGGACCTGGGAAAGAGACTCAGTAAGCTGGAACTTCAAGTGGAAGAGATCACCAAGGCTCTAGGCAAGATTTCAAAAGAAACTGTTGAGTCTTCTTCAAATATTGGATAAGGAAGTCGCCCGATGGAGGCCTCGTCAGGTCGCTCCAGTCGTTATGAGGATCTCTAGCAGTCAAGTTGGTAGTTTCAGTTCTAAGTAGTTGTGACTCTCAGCAGTTAGCTCTTGGTTTAAGGTAGGATTGCCTTCTGGTAAGGAGTTTGTAAACAGAGTAGT
>ML784142.1:1044293-1066211 GCA_009831015.1 Picea engelmannii | reverse complement strand
AAAAAAAAAAATACAATGAACCAATAAACACACAATAGGAGGGAAAGGGAACTCTTCTATTAACAACAATGTGAGAAAGGTAGTTACAACCTGATTCAAACTTCGGTATTGGTTCGAAGCCAACTTCCTTGGGTTCCTCCAAATACCTTCAAGCATAAATTCAGCAGTGAGTTTCTTCCTTGGATAAATCAATAGGGATATGAACACACCCTGTAGTTATATAGAGAAGGAATGAACATTGGAAAAGGAGTTCCTAGGTATGGGATGCTACTTAGAGAATGAAGCGGTATAGGGAAGATTGCTAATTTTTTCCAACATGATCTTGTACCTTTGTTCTTCTCTCATCCTTGACCTCAATGGTGCATTTATACCATCCTTGAGAGGTTATGGAGGTTTAATTCTATTTAGTATGGGCCCAGGGAGGTTGGGAAACGAACCCAACCAAAATCCCCACTCAAAAATGTGGAATTATTTTATTTTTAACATTTTTTTAGGGAATCTGCCGGTTTCAAACTAGCAATACACGAATGTCTGTGCATTTCACAAAGGAAACCAACAGATATAAGAAAAAGTCATTTTTTAAAGTTACTTTGATGAGGTAATTTGGGATTTTTATTAGCAAGCTAAGGGAAAGGGTTGGGCCATGTCACAAATGCATAGATGTGGAAATTTGTGCTATAACAGATGCCCCCTAACCTGTGAGGTTAGAAGGGAAAAGGATGGATGAAATACATTATAAATATGATAGGAGAGGTTGCAATGAAGGGATCCATTAAGGTTCCCGAGATAGTTGATCCAAAGATAGAAACAATAAGCCAATATCTAGTAAGACTCAAGAGTATTTTCTTCCCAAGTCGGGTATACCCATGCTCAGGAGTGGTGGAAGCATGGTTTCCAAATCAAGTACACTCTGGATCCATGACACATATGAAAGTATGACTAATGTCCATGTCCATGAACAATACACAATGGATCTGTGTGATATATATATAGTAGAAAGCATGGCCACAAGGAATACACAATGAATCCATGTCAAAGTAGATCATAGCCATGAAGATATACACAATGGAGCTATGTATCAAAATAAAGAAAAAAGGATATTTGCGACCAATGGAATGAACAAAATAATCCAATACAAGTACCAGTGTCTATGGAGTGGTACAATATATGTCAGGTAGGAGTACAAAATATTCGACACTTGTACTTCACCCGAAGTCTTCAAAACGATCTGTCATGGTACGAGTCTACACCATGTAAATAAATGTGTTGAGGTCGAACATAGTGAGACACCATTTGATTAGTGGTCATTGATGTATACCTTTAACAAATGTGAGAAAAACCATCGATGATGATAATGGGTGTCAAGGTACCATGGCATTATCTAACTTATTGATTAGGGGACATTGATGCATTCCCACTATCAATAGTGAGGAAACCTAGTACTGATGATTGTGAGCCCCAAGGTACAAAATATGACTCTATATCCCTATCCCAGAGAAAGATGTGTTGAAATCGATAGGAAGAGATCCACTAGAAGGAAGGAATTAAGTCATCCTCCATCATTGATCCAGATCTTATGAGAAAAACGAAATGAATATAGATTATTAACAGGTGATTAACACAAAATAACAGAGATATAGTAAAACTAGTTTTCTATTCAATAATGAAATACGCTGAAACTATAAAATGCAGCAGAAACAAGCTTGCTAGAATGGTGGTGTCTTATCTCTGAGAAGAGATGTGATGGTAGCGTGCATTCACAAGAAGCAGGTTACAATGAGGCTCTGAAGGCCATTTTACAATAAGAAAGAATTCCAAAAAACCTAAACATCCAAAAACCTAACCCTAGGAGATGAAGCGCCAAAAGTCATGTGGGCCCCGTTTGGGTAAGTTAGTACATCAACTTCCTGGGATTGTAACTTTTGCATACGATCTTCGTTTTAGGCGTGTGATAGCCTGTTGGAAAGGTATCATCAAGGAGATTCATTTTGGGGGCTCAATCATGCCTTTGACTATAATTGAGGAGATTGATACCAAAAAACCTTCATTTAGGCCCTCAAAATGGCCCCGGAAGTCAAAACGACTAAAAACAGTAAATTGCCAAAATTGTCAGAAAACTATTTTGAGCCAGTTGGAAAAGGTGGGTGGCCACTGATATCCATATGGATCAATCCTCCATCCTTAGTAAGAAATGGTCTCCATTTCATTGAGGTCCCCCATTAGATGAGGAAATTTCTGCTAAATTTGGCCCCAGGTGAGCCACTTGCCTTGGTGCAGGAGCTGCCATGCTTTGATGACTCGATAAAGATGGATCCTTTGTTGTCGAGTGACATTGATCTGTCTGTCCACAATCTTATCATTAGATTCTTGTTGTATGAAGTCAGGGTTGAGCTCTGTTGGTGTCAACTGTTCTGCTACTTCTGAGGTGTCCAATAATGGTGGGAAATAAGGGCGAAGGAGATCCACGTTGAACACTGGGTGCAGGCCAAGGAAAGGAGGAATGTTGAGCTCAAAAGCATTATCCCCCATGACCTTGGTGATATTGTATGGTCCATAACGGAGTGGGTGAAGCTTCCGATGGGGTCCTATAAGGCGTTCTTTCTGCAATTGCAACCAAACTTTGTTGCCCACCTGAAACTTATGTGACACTCGATGTTGATCATTGCGTTGTTTGTACTTGTCATTGGACTTCTGTAGGATATCCTGAACCTATTAGTGGATGTGTTGGATCCGCTCAATGAACCGGGTGGCTTTGTCAGATTTAGTTGGAGTAGGAGATGAGTCAGTCGAGGTGAGTGCAAGGGGAAGTGCAACATCTATGGGACCCAATGGTTGGAATCCCAACCCCACTTGAAAGGGGTTGTGGACAGTTGAGCTATGAAAGGCTCGGTTGTAGCTATGTTGGACATAGGGAAGGCTCTCATCCCATGTGAGAGGGTGATTTTAATTATACATGTGAAGGATATGCACAATCATTCGATTTACAACCTTGGTTTGGCCATCTGTCTAGGGGTGGAAGGCCATGGATTTGATGAGCTTGGTGTCCAACAGTGACTAGAGGCTCGACCAAAATGTGATGAGAAATTGACTATCCTGATATGAGAGAATGGTTTGTGGGATTCCAAAATGTACCCAGACTCGTTCAAAGAAGAGCTTGGTAGTGGCCTCTATTGTGATGCTCTTCTTGCAGGCAACCAGAATCACCATTTTAGAAAAGAGATCAACAACCACAAAAACACAGTCATTTCCCCACTTGGTGGATGGGAGGCCCATCATGTAGTTCATTGAGATGGATTCCCATGGCCTCTCAGAAGTAGGAAAAGGGGTGTACAGGACCTATTTCTTAGTGGTTGGTTTGGAAATAGTGTAGGCAATGTAGGACTTGATATACTTGTTGACCTCCTGTCTAAGTTTCGACCAGTAGAAATGTTTTTGTAGCATCACCACTGTCTTTTTGATGCTGAAGTGTCCTGCCACCCGACTGTAGTGGGCTTCCCATATCATCTTCACTCACTCACTTGATGGAACATAGATATGGCCCAAAAGACACAACAACCCATCATGAATATGGAAATTATTGACAACTACATTTGCACCCAACATTTGGTAGGTGGTGGCAAAGTCAGGGTTTGTCTCATAGATTTGGGGCCATCCATATGTCTCATGGATGTAAGAGTCTAGCACCGTGGTGAGTGCCACGACTGGCGGTCTCTTAAGGAAATCATTGACACGATTGGTGCTTCCTTTTTTATACTTGATGTTGAGGTGGAATTGCTACAAGTATGTGGACCACTTTTGATGGTGGTCATTCTGCAATTTTCCCTGTGCCTGCATGAACTGTAGTGGCTTATGATCAGTGTGGATGATTGTCTCCTTCCCAATAATGTAATGTCTCCACTGGTGGAATGCTTGGACATGGAGTACATTTCTTTTTCGTCATTAGGGTACTTACAAAAAATATTTGACAGTGTCTCACTATGATAGGCCACGGGGTGGCTATGCTGAGTGAGAATGGTGCCCACAACATAGAATGAAGCATTTGTCTCGATCTCAAAGGGATGTTGCAGGTATGGTAGTGAAATTACTAGGGCTGAGCACAAGCGTTGCTTCAAATCATCGAACACTTGTTGTTGGGACCAACCCCATGCAAATTTCTCCTTACCACCACCCCTGTTTATTTGGCTGAGGGCCCATGCAATATGGGAGAAACCCAGCATGAACCTGCAGTAGAAATTACCAAGTCCCATGAAGCTCCGAAGCTTAGTGAGTGTTGTTGGGGCTGGCTAGTCACGGATGACTTGGATCTTGGATGGATCCACATGTACGCCATACTGATCAATGATGTAGCCCAGGTAATGGACCCTGTCCATGCCGAAGGATCATTTTTCCAGGTTGGCATATAGCTTGTGCTATCGTAGGGTGTGCAGAACCTGATGAATATATTGCAAGTGGTCGGCCCAAGTATTGTTGTAAATTAGAATGTCATCCAGATACACCACTACAAAATTATTGGTGAATGTTTGCAGGATATCGTGCATCATCCTCATGAAAGTGGCTGGAGAATTTTTCAAACCAAAGGGCATGACCAACCATTCAAAAAGTCCTTCTTTTGATTTGAAGGCGGTATTCCATACATCTGTCTGTTCTATCGGGACCTGGTGGTAGCCAGACTTCAGATCAATCTTACTAAAGTATTTGGCCCCCGTGAGTTGATCAAGGAGGTCATCGATTCGAGGAATCGGGTACCGGTTTCTGACAATGATTTTATTCAGAGCTCGGTAATCAATATAGAGTTTCCAGGTTCCATCTTTCTTTTGTACCAGCATGATTGGGCTCCTGCAAGGTGATGAGCTGGGGTGGATGTGCCCCTTTTGGAGCAGTTCTTGGATTTGTTGCTTGATCTCCTCATTCTCTAACAAAGAGCGATGATAGACTGGCCCATTAGGCAGCGGTGCGCCGGGGGTCAGATTGATGGGGTGCTTGAAATGGCAGTGTAGAGGTACCCTTGTAGGTGAGGAGAAGATATCTGAGTATTCTTCCATGACCTTATCTACTTGATTTTGTTGTGTGGAGAGGTCGGCCGCAGATACCCTAGATGTGGCTACAATCTTTCACTTATTCGGAGATTGAATCACAAAGAAGACAAACTTCCCCATCTGAGAGATGACCTTCATGCATTTCTTAGCAGAGATCAAGGAAATAGCACTAGGTGGGACTGCCTCGGGTATCCTATACAATTTCATGTTCAAAGTAATAATAACACTACGAGGCCTAGACTCATATACAACATGATGTTTCCATAAATAAGGTTGGCCCAAAAGAACATCACAAACTTCGAGAGGAGCAACATCACACGATACCTTATCTTTGAAGGGCTTGATGTCGTACGACAATCGACACTATTGGCTGATGCAGAGATCACTTCCTTGGCGAAGCCATCCAATGGTGTAGGGTTGTGGGTGTGATGTTGTTGGCAGGGCCAACCACTTGATGACCTCTGCTGAGATGAGGTTCTTCTGTCTACCTCTATCAACGATGAAGTGAAGTGGGGTTCCTTTTACCCACATCTGTGAATGGAAGAGTCACTCTCCTTCTTTTGGCTCGTCTGGTTCACTAGGCTGGAGCTTGGTGGTATCAACAGTGGCACTGGGTTTTGCGTCAATGATCCGTCTTTCCATTTCTAGTTCTGTCTTAGATTTATAATCCACATCTGATTCATAGGATTTCACTTCGGCCACCAGCGACTGCTTTGAGCGACAGTCAGCAATGTTATGCCAAGGGCTCTTCTGGAAGTCGCACCACTTCCCGATATCTTTCTTCGTCTTTCCGTTGTCCTTATTTTCTTGCGGCTTGTACTGGTTGTCTTGATACTGTCCATCTTTTCTCTATCCTTTGTTCGGTGGGTTGGGGCCGCCCTTTCCTGGCTTTTTTTATGCGGGGTTCCCAGGCCCAAATTGTAGCATCTTTTGTTTGAGCTTCTACTCGATTTTGATGGAATATCGGTAGGCCGTGCCCAAGGATGAGATGTCAGGAAATTCCATTTCGGTCTAGATGTATCTATGCAGAGCACTGAGATACTTGAGCACCATATGTCTCTCTGAATCTTTGATACCCAACTTGGTACGCAAGGTATGGAAGATATTTGTTAAATCTGGCACTTCTTGGTCTCTCTCTTGCCGCAGTGTGGTCCATTTGGCATACAGGTCTTCATAACTATTAGGACCACACAATGTGCCTTTTTGCCCACACTTTTTTCCACCATTACACTCTTGTTTCACTCACATTTAAACTCATACTATCGCTTTACCCTATCTTTCCAAAGGTATACAACGTCTCTTCTCTTTACTATATGTTTAATCTGTTTTGCATATAATTTTACATTACTCTCGTACTTAACTATTGATCAGAAATGTATAAGTGTTGAAATAGTTTAAACTGCATTAGCATTGAGGCATGTTGCTGAAACAATTAAAGCACACAACCCCATGGCTGAAACAACAACTCACACAGAAAAAGTTGTTACACAGTTCGTGGTCAACGATGCTAAAACTCACACAGAAGAAGCTATTACATAGTCCGTGGTCAACGATGTTGAAACTCACACAGAAGTTGTTACACAGTCCATGGTCAATGATGTTGAAACAACAATACAATCTGTTACATTGACCACAACAGCCGCACTTCGATCTAGCATGTCTGAGACCAAGTTGCCGAAACAGTTAGAACGCAAATCCCATGGCTGAAACAACCCACGATTCGCGATGCTGAAACATCATACAACAACCATAACAAAAACAACAAAGAATGAAGTTGTTACTCCAGCCGCCACAGGAACACCTCACTTAGGGCTTGTAATAACATTCTATTGCGAGAGACTAGGGTATCCTATTCTAGTTTAGAAAGTCGATCTGACTAAGAATAGGACTCAGATATACACCTGTAATTTGTTGATCAATTGTATCGAAGGGATTCTCCTCTTTAAATAAGAGGAAATCATCATTCGATTCATCTTCAGTTTTTGTACTAAGAAGGGTTTACAGAGAGGGACGTACTTCATTTCAGATTGTAATATGATACATTGACAGATGAATAAAAGACTGTTATGAGCATTTCTCTCTAGCCTTTTCGTTTCAGGGGAATCTTGTGAGAAGGGAGGGCCCACCTTCTTCACAAGATTCACCCATTAGCTTTATAGTGTGCTAGTATTATTTATGTTTATGCTTTGAGTAAAATCTGTTTTGCTAAAACACTACTTTACTGAACTCTGTCTTGCTGCTACATTGTTTTCATATGATTCATGTTTGAGTAACTGTTAATCATTCTAGTTAGCAACCTTGCTTGGTGGATTTATGAAATCTTGATAATCAGAGATTGGTGTTGAAGGTTCCTACTTGGGAATTAGGGTCTTGTTCTCTGTTAGAGACAGTTAGCCTTCAATTATTTTAATAAGTGTGCTAATCAGAGACTGGTGTTGAAGGTTCCTGCTTGGGAATTAGGGTCCTGTTCTCTTTTAGAGATAGTTAGCCTTCAATTATTTTAATGAGTGTGCTAATCAGAGACTGGTGCTAAATATTCCCACTTAGGAATTAGGGTCATGTTCTCTGTTAAGAATTAGTTAGTCAACGTGTGTCAATTGTTTCAGTCAAGCAATGAGTTCATGAAGTGTGATGATCGGAAACAGATGCTGAAGATTCCTGCTTGGGAATTAGGGTCATGTTCTCTGGTTACAGAATAGTTGGTATTTCCTGTTGCAGCATCTTGTTGTTATTTTAATGTAATCCAGGATTCTTCAATCAATCATTTCTTTAAGCTCTGCAATAGGTAGGTTTCTTTCCTGTAATTCAAGTTAGAACTTCAGTTTGTTCAAGGCAAAGTGTGATTGATATTTTTTTACTACAACTCTAGATTTCTTTTGAGATTGAGCATATATAGTGCGTGATTACCTTTGAAATAACAGACTTCCCTGGGTTGACAATTTATGTAGCACTTGATTTTTTAGTTAATAAGAAATTATAGTGACCAACATTTTGGCATCGTTGTCGGGGAAGGTAATTGTAGATTTCAAAAGAACTTATATTTTTCAGATACAAAGATTGCATGAGAGGATGTGAAGACCCCAAAGACACTGACCCTACAAGTGGCAGGGTCAGAGGAAGAGGAGGAAGAAAGACTTATATTGATGAGATTATATCAAAGTCTAAATCTGCTGCTCAATGACCAAACCTCCGGAAACAAAAATCCCAGCCTTCATTTCAAGCCAAATTTGAAATGGGGAAAGAATCTTGGAGTCCTCATACAGTCGAGAAACCAGAAGGAAACATTGAGGACAGAGCAAGCGCAACAGGGGAGCAGACAAAAGAAAACATGGATGAGTACAATGAAGAGTTGCATCATGAAGAACAGGCAGGTCCTGAAGGAGAGGTAAATGATGAAAACTCTTTCTCCACATTAGGATTTCCTATTGGTGATCTTCCTAGAGGGGTAGCCCCCATGAAGAACCTTCCACTCTCAGCACTACCTAATTTTCATGGTTTGTCTTCAGAAGATCCTGATGAGTTCCTTTTTGAGTTTGACATATTATGCAAAAGTTATGATTACATTTCCAATGCTCAAAAATTAAAACTATTTCCAGCAACATTGAAAGGAAATGCACTAAGAAGGTTTATGAGTCTTTGAGGCCATGTAATCACAATATGGGACCAAATGAAATAGAAATTCCTGAAAAAATACCAGGACTATTGCCGAACAAGAGAAAAAAGGGAGGATCTATTTAAGATGATGCAAAAAGAGGATGAAAATCTGGAGGACTTCATAGAAAGGCTACAATATAATCTGCAAAGATCCAGTCACCCCAATGTAAGTAAAGATATTCTTAAAACCATATTATTAAAAGGAGTAAGGGATGACTCTCTAGATATGATGAATATGCTTGGAAAATGGGACATATCTAAGGAATCATATGATGAAATTGTTAACCTATGTAAGAGATGTTCAAGAGGAGCTTCAAGAAATAGATCAAATAGCAGGGACACCACATTTTCAAGAGTTCAAAAATCAGCCAGTGGGGGAGCAACAAGAGCCGAGATAGGTAATTTACTTGAAGTTTTTAAAACTGAAATGTTAAGCTCTTTTGCCTCACAAATTGACACCCTACAGATTCAAAAGAAGCAAGCAGAAGCAGAAGCAGCCCTGTCCATCTTTGGTTCTCAATGCAGAGACAAGCACCCACGAAGGGAATGTCCATTGGACAAAAAGCCAATCTGAACCATCTGTGATAAATATCATGAAACCCAACAATGTCCATCTTTACCAGGGATCAAGGCTGCTTTACAACCAACGGACGAAGAAGATGAAGCTATCTATCTGTTGACACAGAGAAGGCAATGGCAACCACGGGGACAAGGTATGAATCCTAACATGCCATTTACATCTTATAATCGTTGGAATAATTATCCTTCTTTCAATCAAATGAGTTACCCCCCCTATAATCAAATGCAATATCCAAATCAAATAAATTACCCACCCATACAAAAAACTAACCCACCCTTTGTTGATCCATCAATGTGGACTCCTTGGCCTCCACAACAACAACAACCATATCAAAACCAATGGAATCCAAATTGGAGAGGACAACAATCCCCCTTCCCAAATCAATTACCTCAATCACAATTTCTGCAACCACTCTCCTTACCATCAGGTAATCCACCAAACAATCAAACGATGAGACCCTAGCTACATGTACAACCTAACCCTAACCCCAATAATAAAGCTGTGCAGTGCATTGATATTCATAACCAACCTACACTTTCTCTTCTCCCTGCGAAATGCAACGATATTCATTTATGATCTGGGAGAATAGTAGAACCTACCACAGCCGATGTTACCTCTTCTGATAAAGAGGAAACAAAAGAGCATGATGTACCTGAAAAGGTACAATCATCCTCTAACAATGCTTCTAAAACAAAAAAACCACCATTTCCTGAGCGTTTAGATTTGACTAAAATGCCTAAGCCACCAGCTTTCAATCTTCTAGGGGAATTACAAAATCTTTATGTCAAAATTCCTCTACTACAAGCACTCCGAGATGTACCAATTTATGTCAGGACGATGCGAGACATTTGTGTTAAGAAGCCTGGTAGGAAAATTAAGGATCCCCTCATAGTCCATGTTATGGGTGACTTGTCTGCACTAATGTCAGGTAAAGCCCCCCCAGTTAAATATGGTGATCCCAGCCACCCTACCGTCTCAGTACAAATTGGAAAAACGATAATCCCTCGAGTCTTGGTAGACTTAGGTGCCACTATTAATATCGTGACTCTGGAAACCTTACAACTACTACAACTGAAAAATGAAGTCAGAGACACCCCAGCTATCCTAGAATTAGATGACCGATCCACAATTAAACCAGAGGGAGTCATTGAAGACCTAATTATCTTAGTGGAATCATGGA
The DNA here is from genome assembly GCA_009831015.1 of Picea engelmannii. Taxonomy (NCBI): domain Eukaryota; kingdom Viridiplantae; phylum Streptophyta; class Pinopsida; order Pinales; family Pinaceae; genus Picea; species Picea engelmannii. Next base: position 1,055,761 of record ML784142.1, on the reverse strand, counting down.
ATTATCCAGCTGACTTTGTGGTACTTCAACCTAAAACAAATTTGGGGGGACACCCTCTAATTTTGGGCAGGCCTTGGCTAGCCACAACAGATGATTTTATTAGCTGTAGATCAGGTTCAATGACAATTTCCAATGGTTATGAAACTAAACAACTTACCCTCTACCCTCACGCTACACCCCTGATTAATAATGATAATTTTGTATGGGTCGACTTTGATTATCAACTTACTCAACCCATCTTGACTATCGGACAATCTTTAAGCCTTAAAGATGCCATCGAGGATGAAATAATTAATAATTTTATTTGTGAGCCCTCCTTTGTGACTCCAGAAACTCATAACCAACTAGCTGCACTGTTGGAGTCAGATAATCAAGAGAACCTTAACTCTGAAAATCCACCTCAAACATATGACACCATCTCTTCTAAAAGAATACCAGTAGAAATTGAACCTGGCAAAACACTAAACATAAACCCCAACCTGACAGATGCTGAAACACAACAATTGATGAAGTTACTTATGGAAAATAAAGAAGCATTCGCATGGGATTATACATATATGAAATTAATCTCCCTCTAATTATGTACTCATCGAATATATATTAAGGAAGATTGTCGACCGATCTGCCAATCTCAACGACGAATGAACCCTAATTTAAGATAAATCCTCAAAGAACAACTTCAAAAATTGCTCAATGCAGGGTTTATATATCCTACATCAGACAGTGAATGGGTGTCCCCATTGGTAATAGTTCCTAAGAAAAATGGGAAATGGAGAGTATGTGTGGACTACAGAGCATTAAATAAAGCAACTCAGAAAGATCACTTTCCATTACCATTCATTGATCAGGTGTTAGACATTTTGTCAGGGAAGAAATTTTTCTCATTTTTAGATGGTTTTAGTGGGTATAATCATATCAAAATTGCACCTCAAGATCAAGATAAAACCACTTTTACTAGCCCTTGGGGAACCTTTGCTTATAAAGTTCTCCCATTTGGACTATGTAATGCACCAACAACCTTCCAAAGAGTAGTTTTAGGAATCTTTTCTGATATGTTTAATGACTCTATGGAAATTTTTATGGATGACTTTACTCCTTATGGTGTTTCTTTTTAGGAAGCACTACAAAACCTTGAGAAAGTGTTCAAACGATGCATACAAGCCCAACTCTCCCTAAGTATAGAAAAAAGTCATATGATGATGAGTGAAGGAATAGTGCTTGGACATTTTATCTCATCTCAAGGAATTCAGGTGGATCCATCCAAGATACAAGTCATTAAATACCTTCCTACTTCCAAAACCCAAACAGAGGTAAGAAGTTTTCTAGGACATGCTGGATACTACAAAAGATTTATCAAAAACTTTTCCAAAATAGCTTCTCCCCTGTTTGTGTTACTGATGAAAAATGTTGAATTCAAATGGACTAATTCCTATCAGGAAGCATTTAACACATTTAAACATCAGTTATCTACATCTCCTATTCTTAGAGGACTTGATTGGACACTCCCCTTTCATATATCCTCTGATGCTTCAGATACTGCAATAGGAGTTGTCTTGGGACAAGAAGAAAATCATCTCCCTTGTGCTATTTATTTCATTAGCAAGAATATGACTCCTGCTGAACTCAATTATACAGTTACAGAAAAGGAATTCTTAGCAGTTATCTATGCCATTAATAAATTTAGACATTACATTACTGGCTACTCTACTTTTGTCCATACTGATCACTCAACTATCAAATATTTAATGAACAAAACTTTCACAAATGCTAGAGTCACCAGATGGTTACTATTATTGCATGAATTTGATATTACAATTGTAGATAGACCAGGAAAAGAAAATGTAGTTGTTGATTTCCTTTCTCGGATAAAACCTGATGATGACACCCCAGTAGATGATTCCTTTCCTAATGAATATCTATTTGCAGTTTCTGCTCACTCACCTTGGTATGTAGACATTGCTAACTATTTGGTTGCAGGGAAGTTACCACCACACCTATCCCACCGAGAGAAAAGAAGGATCATTCAACAAAGTGCTTGGTACAGCTGGATAAGTGGGTGTCTTTTTCATACAGGACTTGATCAAGAAATCCGAAGGTGCATTAGAGAATATGAGGTTTAAGATCTACTAAAATCTTGTCATGATGGCCCTTGTGGAGGGCATTTTGTTGATAAGAGAACAACACATAAAATTCTCAGGATGGGGTACTATTGGCCCTCACTTTTCAAAGATGCAAAGAAATATGTTCGGGCCTGTGATAGCTTCCAAAGAATGGGCCAACCTAATCATAGAGATGAAATTCCATTAAACCCCCAAATAGTACTTGAACCATTTGAAAGATGGGCCTTAGACTTTGTAGGACCCATTACCCCCCCATCCAATCAAAAAGTTTACATAGTTGTCTGCACAGACTATATGACCAAATGGGTGGAAGCTAAAGCACTCCATAGAGCAACCGAAGAAGCAGTTATAGACTTCTTATTTGAAGACATCTTCATCATATTTGGAGTGCCAAGAGAATTAGTTACAGATGGAGGACCTCCTTTCACTTCTCATGGCTTTAAAGCCACCCTTCAAAAATATCATATTCAACATAGAATGACTACAGCATACCACCCCCAAGCCAATGGACAGGTGGAAAGCACAAATAAAGTAATAGAAGCCATTGTTACAAAAACAATGAAGGAAAACATAAAGGATTGGTCTTACAGACTCACTGAAGCATTATGGGCCTACAGAACTACTTGGAGAAATACTACAGGATTCTCTCCCTATGAATTAGTTTATGGGAAGAGTGTTGTCTTCCCTGTGGAATTTGAAATCAAAACCTTAAGGACTGCTTCAGCTGTCAACCTTGATTTGACCGATGCACAAACATCCAAGTTGCAGCAACTCAATGAATTGGATGAAAAAAGGCTAGATGCCATTCATCAGACAACTATGATTCAACAACAAAGATCAAAATGGCATGACAAAACTATCAAGCATAAGCAGTTCTAAAAAGGTAATTGGGCCCTACTGTATGACTCTCGGTTCAAATAATTTCAAGCGAAACTACTTACAAGATGGCTTGGACCTTACGAAGTAGACACTGTTTTCCCCAATGGAACAGTAAGGCTCCTCACAATCGATGACTCTAAAACACCGTTACTTGTAAATGGTGATCGACTTCGTCTGTACCAGCGCCCTATTTCCAAAGAAGATTTTAAGGCCAGATGCATGGAAGACTCTCATTACCTCTTTTTATAGGAGGATTCTACCCCTCATTGCAATTAATTCCTTAGTTAATTTCTTTAGTATTAGATTAGATTTCGTTTACTAATAATCTCTGTCAAGAAATACCATGTTACAATCGATTTTTGTAGATTCCCAATCACAGCACAGGCCGCTAGGAAAGGATGATCCTACTTCAAGAAGAAGCAAGCTTTCCCATTGCTGAAACACCACTGTCAGCAACTCTTTTCTCTTTCTTCATTGCTAAAACACCACTGTTCAGCGACTTTTCAACTTTCCCCATTGCTAAAACACCACTGTCAACAACCCCACACCATTTTCCACCATCACTGTTCAACAACCTTTCACCATTATCCCCATTACTGAAACACCACTATCAACAACCTTTTGTCATGTTTTTTCCCCCATCACTGTTCAACAACCTTTCACCATTCTCCCCATTGCTGAAACACCACTGTCAGCAACCTTTCATCATTTTCCCATTTCCACGGTTCAACAATTCTTCACATTTCCCCATTGGCGAAACAACATCGTCCAACAATTGTTTCGCCCTTTCGTTTCTGTTGCTGAATCACCATTGTCAGCAACTTTTTGCCTTCTCCCCATTGCCAAAACACTACAGTCCAACAATTCTTCGCAGTTTCCATTGACGAAACAACACCGTCCAGCAATTGTTTTGCCCGTTCTTTTCTGTTGCTGAAACGCCAACTTTTCAACATTATCTGTCAATAAGTTGTTGCGCTCTCATACTACATTTTGTCCTTCCAGTCAACAAATCCTTGATACAATTCATCTACCAAATCAAAAGTCTCTGCCACGACCACTGCAGAACTATCATGGACAGGCATTATATTTTGTTTGCAACACGAATCAGAAGGTAAAGGCGAGGTATGTAAATTTTATGTAATACAGTTAAGATATAGTTAATGAGAAGATTTCAAATCATTATGACCACTCGAGTGAAATCATTACTAGCCGCACTTAAAAGGGGGGGAGGAAATATCGAACTTTTATACCGTCATTTCACATGTATCAACCACCGCCATTCCTATTTACCATCCTTTCGTGTGTTTCACCACCATTTGCATGCCTTCACTCGAAAAACTCACTCTGCACAGAAGTTGTTACTCAAACTCTTTGACGGTTTATTTTACCGAGTTGGTAGCTATGGGAGGCTCTGTTATACAGAACGAACCCGCCACAATAGCCCTGTTAGAACACTATCCAGTAGCCTATCAAATTTTTCTGCAGGTAGAATGGCTCGGTTATTTTCAGAGACTCCAATGGTATGATCAACAACAGGTTCTCCAATTTGCTAAAAATATCCAGGAAGACCATTCCATTGTTCAAGGGGTCTGAATTCCAGTAACAGAAGAGGATATAGCACAGGTTTCGGGTCTCCCTACCAATGGCATTCGCATGTTCAGTCGTAAACATATCATTCTAAATGCCCATCAAGATTTCCTCTTGCCAGGGGAACAAATTGAGCCTAAAGGCCGAGGTATCCGACTCAGCTCATTGCCGCCTCCATGGCCGAAAGTTGCAAAATTCGTCAAACACTACCTCACCTGCGAAGGCCGATACCAGGTAGTCTACCAGCACAATTTTGTCCTGTTATCTCATTTACGACATAATAGACTGGTGAACATTCCTTATTATTTTCTCGGTTGTCTTAAAAATATGGCACACTACTGTAGAAAGGATAAATATCCCACCCTTTCACCCACCCATCACCGTCTCGTTCAATTGCTTATCCAAAAGGGTTTTTCCTAACAAAACCCTCCACTAAACAACCCACCCATAAATCCCCATGAAGCTATTGAAATTCCCGAAAATATTCAGGAACAACAACCACAAAACCCTCCAGATTCTCCAGAAATACCAAGCCCACCCCAGATTTTACCAGAATCATCCACTCCTACCCTTCATATTTTTAGTGATGATTCTGAACTAGACAATTCTCCCTATCCCATCATTAAGGAAAAACCCCCACGTAAACAGAAGAAAATCCCTGTATTTCCATCCTTTTTACGAAGAAAATGAACAAAGGCCTCAACAAGGGCAGACACTACTGCCACTTCCCTAGACCCCCAACCCATCCAACTAATACCCCGTACACCTCTAACCTCCCAAATGTCAGAATCTTTGCCTATTCCACCCACGGGCATTGAAACACAAGAACCAGACGCCCAGTATGTTGCGATATCATCCGTTTCAAACCCAGTAGTTGAAACACAAGAACCAGCTACTTATTCAGTAGCTGAAACACAAGAACCAACTACCCATTTAGTAGATGAAACACAAAAAATAGCTACTCATTCAGTGGCTGAAACATAAGAACCAGCTATAGTTGTCACACAAGAACTAGCTACAGCTGAAACACAAGAACCAACTGTTGATATTGTTATTGAGACACAGGAATCAGATGCCCAGGGAGTTGCAACATTACTTTCTTTACATCAGGAAGATGAAACACAAGAATCAACTGCCCTTCCTATAGCTGCTCCACAAGAACTAGCTAGCAAGGCTGTGACTGCTACACAAGAACCAGTCATTCCTCAACCAGAACCAACAATGGCCTCTGTCTTGCAATAAAATGAGTTCCTAAGGTCTGAACTGGAAGCCTACAAGAAAGAACTAGCCATGGCAAAGGAAGCATATGAGAAGGAACTTAACTTGCACACCCTAGCTCGCATAGCAACCATGTCAGAAGGGACTACAATAGAGAGCCAGTGTAAAGAATATATGTGCAGTCAATGTGGGGACATCTACTATCAAGAAGGCTACAAAATAACTCAAATTCCAATGCCAGGAGCTCCCCCTGCACCTTCAACTTTTGCAGTCAAAGAAGAACACCCTGCTATTACACAAGAACCAACAGGACCTTCCAAGATTATGACTGAACCCTGGCCTGCAACAAATGTCAAATCTAAAACCCCTGCTTTTGTTAACAAAGCTGTACAAACAGTGTCTATTGAGGAATCTACCCCTCCCAGCCAGATCAATATCCACACCTTTGTGGAACAATCTACTCAGACCCTACCTCAGCCTACTACTTGCAACGCTGAAACACAAACTCAGCCATGGGATGAGCAGGCAATGATACAGAAATGGAAAAAAGAGTCTGTTGTTACACAGGCTAAAAGCCTGCAGGAACACAGACAGATCTGGATAAACCATATCTACTCAAATTGGGAAATTTTGGAGCAAACACGCCAGGAATCTTGTGCCCTTAAGAAACAGAATAAAGAGTTAAAAGGTAGATTGCTCCTAATATTTGACTTGGCACAAAAGCTATTGGCTGCAAGGAAACCATCCTACAATTACTCTCTGTTCCTTATGGAACGACTTACATGGTTTTAGATCAAATCAGTCAAAGAAGGCAGACCCCATGCAGTATTAAATCCAACAGATTTTATTAAAACCTTTGCAGAAGGCTCTGCTATGAATCGACACCTCCTCTGTGAAGCATATTTTCATAATGAGGCCATCCCTGAAAACAGACAACTTAACCTTAATCCTCTGGTTTGTGACATCCAGATTCGGGCACTCACCTCCTTTTTTAACAATCAAATTATATGGCAAGACGACTTCCTAGATGCCAAGCACAATGAGGATAATCGCCTTCTCTGGATAAGGCCAGAGCCACAAAATGTTGCCACCTTTGTTACAGAATATTATCAGTTTTTAAAGAAACCGTGGATGACTCAACACATTCAGCAATTGCAGACATCAGTATTTCAAGAATGTCAACATTTCATTAAATCAACAGAGATTGCTGCCCTACAGGTAAACAACATGTTTTGGCAACAGTCTACTGAGAAAAGATAGGAACACAACCCTTTTAGCCCCACTAATATTGATATGGCACTCTCCAGGGTACCTAGCTACATCAAGTGTGTTCAACAATGTGCTAAAAGCTGGATAGGGTACCAGTTTCATTTTCCTATCCTTTGGATGACAGCAGAGAAATATCAAATTCATTATAAGCTGCCCAAGAAGACCGAAACAGTAGCTTGGCAAAGGTTACAATGTGTTCAAGGGTTCAGAGCTCCAACAAACATCACCTTCCACAGCTACTACTTGAGTAACTTGCACGCTCAGAGTCAGTATTGAGATTCTGACTCAGAGTGAAGTTGCCTGAGGACATGCAACATTTTAAGTTGGGGGGCCAGGGGATGTTAGGACCACACAATGTACCTTTTGGCCCACACTTTTTGCCACCATTACACTCTTGTTTCACTCACATTTAAACTCATACTATCACTTTACCCTATCTTTCCAAAGGTATACAACGTCTCTTCTCTTTACTATATGTTTAATATTTTTTGCATATAATTTTACATTACTCTCGTACTTAACTATTGATCAGAAACGTATAAGTGATGAAATAGTTTGAACTACATTAGCATTGAGGCCCATTGCTGAAATAGTTAAAGAACGCAACCCTGTGGCTGAAACAACAACTCACACAGAAGAAGTTGTTACATAGTCCGTGGTCAATGATGCTGAAACTCACACAGAAGAAGTTGTTACATAGTCCGTGGTCAATGATTCTGAAACTCACATAGAAGTTGTTACACAGTCCATGGTCAACGATGCTGAAACAACAACACAATCTGTTACATTGACCACAACAGCCGCACCTCGAGCTAGCATGTCTGAGACCAAGTTGCCGAAACAGTTAGAACGCAAATCCCGTAACTGAAACAACCCGCAATTCGTGATGCTGAGACAACATACAACAACCATAAAAAAAACAACAAAGAAAGAAGTTATTACTCCAGCTGCCACAGGAACACCTCACTCAATGCTTGTAATAGCATTTTGTTGTGAGAGACTAGGGTATCCCATTCTAGTTTAGAAAGTCAATCCGACTAAGAATAGAACTCAGATATACACCTGTAATTTGTTGATCAATTGTATTGAAGGGATAATCCTATTTAAATAAGAGGAAATCATCATTCGATTCATCTTCGGTTTTTGTACTAAGAAGCGTTTATAGAGAGGGATGTACTTGATTTCAGATTGTAATATGATACATTGACAGATGAATAAAAGATTGTTCTGAGCATTTCTCTCTAGCCTTTTCGTTTCAGGGGAATCTTGTGAGAAGGTAGGGCCCACCTTCTTCACAAGATTCACCCATTAGCTTTATAGTGTGCTAGTATTATTTTTGTTTATGCTTTGAGTAAAATCTGTTTTGCTGAAACACTACTTTACTGAACTCTGTCTTGCTGCTACATTGTTTTCATATGATTCATGTTTGAGTAACTGTTAATCATTCTAGTTAGCAACCTTGCTTGGTGGATTTATGAAAGCTTGATAATCAGAGACTGGTGTTGAAGGTTCCTGCTTGGGAATTAGGGTCCAGTTCTCTGTCAGAGACAGTTAGCCTTCAATTATTTTAATAAGTGTGCTAATCAGAGACTGGTGTTGAAGGTTCCTGCTTGGGAATTAGGGTCATGTTCTCTGTTAGAGATAGTTAGCCTTCAATTATTTTAATGAGTGTGCTAATCAGAGACTGGTGCTGATGATTCCTACTTAGGAATTAGGGTCATGTTCTCTGTTAAGAATTATTTAGTCAACGTGTGTCAATTGTTTCAGTCAAGCAATGAGTTCATGAAGTGTGATGATCGAAAATAGGTGCTAAAGATTCCTTCTTTGGAATTAGGGTCCTGTTCTCTGGTTACAAAATAGTTGGTCTTTCCTGTTGCAGCATCTTTTTGTTATTTTAATGTAATCCATGATTCTTCAATTAATCATTTCTTTAAGATTTGCAATAGGTAGGTTTCTTTCCTATAATTCAAGTTAGAACTTCAGTTTGTTCAAGGCAAAGTGTGATTGATATGTTTTTACTACAACTCTAGATTGCTTTTGAGATTGAACATATATAGTGCGTGATTACCTTTGAAAAAACAGACTTCCCTGGGTTGACAATTTATGTAGCACTTGATTGTTTAGTTAATAAGCAATTATAGTGACCAACAATAACATCCAAAATGGTAGTATTGTTCCTTAATAACATCCCTAAAGGATTCCTAGGTGGTCATGACTAAAAATAATGAGGTTTCCTCTATTTCCTTTTGATCACATAAAGTTTCCCACCAATCTTTGACATGGGGAATGACTTTGAGGAGCGTAAAAGTAATCTTTTCTCTATTCAAAAATTTATGAATAGAAAAATACCCTTCTAGTAGATTCAACCACTTGTCTACAACATTTGCGTTTATCTAACCTTCAAATATAGGAATATCAAAGTTTATGCATTGCCTGTTGGTAGTCGCCGAAGGATTTGCACGAAATTATCCATCATCTCGTTCCTCTATTGCGTGAGGGATTCCTCAATCAATAGTTTGAAAGGATATCCTGTCCCATCATCTTTCTTTCCTCCTGCCATGGGATGTCACTTGGGTGTGCAAGAGATTCTTTCATCAAGAGAAACAAGATCGAGACCCAACTCTTTGTACTTCGACCTCGTTGGGGACATGCATTAAGACGACAAGGAGCAGACCACTCTGATACTACTGATCCGGATTTTATGAGCAGAACGAAATGATAACATATTATTAATAGGTGCTTAACACAAAATAACAAAGATACAGTAAAACTAGTTTTCTATTCAATAACGAAATAAGTTGAAACTGTAAAATGCAGCGGAAACAAGCTTGTTGGAATGGTGGCGGCTTATCTCTGAGAAGAGATGTGACGATAGCGCACATTTGCAAGAAGCAGGTTACAATGAGGCTCTGAAGGCAATTTTACAAAAATCAAGAATGATAAAAACCCTAGACATCCAAAAACCTAACCCTAGGAGATGAAGCATCAAAAGTCATGTGGGCCCCGTTTGGGTAAGTTAGTACATCAACTTCCCGGGGTCGTAACTTTTGCACACGATCTTCATTTTAGGCGTGTGATAGCCCGTTGGAAAGGTATCATCGAGGAGATTCATTTTTGGGGTTCAATCATTCTTTTTTCTATAATTTAAGATCTCGATACTAAAAAACCTTCATTTAGGCCCTCAAAATAGCCCTGGAAGTTAAAACTGCTAAAAATAGTAAATTGCCAAAATTGTCAGAAAATTGTTTTCAGTGATTTGGAAAAGGTGGGTGGCCACTGATATCCATCTAGATCAATCATCCAGCATGAGGGGTAGCATAAGGCCAAAGATTAGAAAGGACTCAAATGAAAATATTGTAAGGACCACATTGAGGTGTGACTTTGTCATGCACCACATGGAATAACACATGAAAAATACTCTCTTGATAGTAGCCAATAATGGATTCCATTGAAAAATATGAGGAATCCACCAATGGGGTCAAATAGAAACCAAGGTACTACATGAATCCCTATGTGTGATGATTTTTGTTGACGTTGAACACAAGGGAAACCGCTTGGTCAGCGACCAATTATGATTTTTGTTGAGTGCAAGGTTACCTATCAATGATGGAAATAGACCTAGGCTGAAACTCTATATCATACTCTCAAATAAATGTGTCGGAGTCTATAAGAGAAGACCCGCCAAAAAGAAGTTAATGGGTATCTTCTATACTAGCACGAGTAAAGGAAAAAGATACTTGTGATGATGAGATAGACTTGATGGAATTGGGAAGGTCGACATGTAAGGTCATATACTAACTGTAAAATGGCAGACTCAGGTTGAAAATTTCCTTGAAAAAAAAACATGACACATTATGTGACTTAGGTAGCATGACTATAAACTGGGATACATTTATGATGCATGAGGCATCTACAAACACTCCATATGTTTCGAAGAATAACCAACCAGGGGAGATTACACTCAAAATGAGAAAAAATCTCCTAAAGCCATAATAGACCCAAAATGATGAGATACCGACTCAAGATTGCGCTTTGTTCAAGGGAGACGATATTGCTTCCAAAAAAAGAGAAAGACGTTTTCCCCCACTTTTTGGTTTTTTTTTTTTTTTTGTCTTCTTCATATTATTAAAGCTTGAAAAAGAATAAAAGAATGTTATCATATAGTAGAGGAAACAAGTGTCGTGGGAAAGAAAACTAGTTCTAAAGTGCAAGGTGTTACAGGTATGAACTAACTGAGAGGGGGGGGTGAATTAGTTAGTTTAGATTATTAACAATCTACTCTCATTTTTAACTTTGAATCATTAATATTAGTGGGAGTGAGTCTTTACTGTGAAATCCAGAGTTATAAACATAAAGCAGATAGTATAAAGAACAGCAATCACACACAGCATTCAT
>ML784142.1:1010920-1044193 GCA_009831015.1 Picea engelmannii | reverse complement strand
CAGCATTCGTGTTCCAGCATTCGTGTTCCAGCATCCGTGTTCCAGCATTCGTGTTCCAGCATTCGTGTTCCAGCATTCGTGTTCCAGCATACGTGTTCCAGCATTCGTGTTCCAGCATTCGTGTTCCAGCATTCGTGTTCCAGCATTTCTGTTCCAGCATTCGTGTTCCAGCATTCTTTGTGCGTGTTGACATCCTTGACTGCTCCATAACCGATTTCCATCAATGACAACCTTAACCATCTGTGTCAGTCTTCTGATGTGCAAGATAAGGACACTCAAAGGAAGTTTCCTCCAGGGTTAAGGTATCAAGTCGCAAAGGCATAAATTGCAAGGCTAGAAACCGGTAGGAATGCATAAGAACGTTGTTCAAAAATATAAATATGAAGTTGGCATTAGGCCTAGAAGCACGAGACACTAATATTCAATGAAATTGCAACTCGAAAATTTTTTGAAAGCCCCGTGGGTACATTATTGTTGACGGACGAAATTGACCGTCCATCAACTGGGAGAGTGGAACCGGTCCGGGGTTGTCTAAATAACCCAAGCCGTTTGGAATGAACCACCCTGACGAGTTTAACGGCTCCGTTGGCCGCTCTAAGGTCTCCTAAGAAAACCATAGAGGAATGATCTGAGCTAAGAAATCTTACTAAACTAAATAAAACAAACTAAACTATAATTGAATACAAGAAAACTGACTAAAATAAAGGAAACTAGAAACTAATAAAGCAAACTAAACTAACTACACTAATCTAACTATAAACTACTAACTATTATATATATATATATAAGATACTAATTATGATTGTAATAACTCAAATCAACTATCTAACTATCATCTATAATATTCCTTATTCACAAATGTACACTATGGACAACCTACAAATTTAGTTAAAACCTACAAAACTCATGTATTCGCTGCCTTAAAACAGCCAAGAACTTATTTTTTGACTTTTGTATTTTATGAAAAGGAAATACAAACTACTGAAATTAAACAATCTAATATAATTACTGAAATTAAACAATGTAATATAAATCTAATTAAGATTACATCTAAGTTAAACTACTTAATTGAAACAGTAAACAACTAACTAATTGACCTGGAAACGCTCCAAGTCTGCCCTGTGTAGGATGACTTCTTAAGCTAGTTGGAGGAAGAAATTCACACCGTTTAGTCCTTAAGATTCTCGTAAATGATCAGCTATGCTACTCCTTGAAGTGTTTTACAGGACAAACAAAACATAAAAGAAAATCATAACAATCTTATGATTATAAATCTCTGCAATAAGGGAAACCTATTATGTAGAAAATTTATATATAACAATTCAATCTATGAAGAAGACAAAGCTATCATTCACAAAATGAATCAACAACTGTTATGTCCTTTATCTCTTTGGAAGAAACAAGATACGTATAACAGTAAAGAAATTATATCATTTGCATTTGATTTAGATAGCAAAGTAATACTAAACCATAAACAAAATGATATACAAAACTTGAAACAAAGTGTTGATATATTGAAAAGAAAAAGCTATGACAAAACATCAATTCTGCTCCAGTTTGAATCAGATTTACATATCCTTGTTCTCCCACAACTGAGGATGATAGATTATTACAAAACCATAGGTTTATATAGGTTTCTCACTAGGTAAAACATCCTTGTGAATAATAGCAAATTGTTTTACATAATCTGGGGAAAAACCCCAAAATCTCCTAAACTAAGGAAATAAAATGCAAGTAAGATCTGCAGATCATCCCCTAACTGCTCATGATATATATTGCCAATTCAAATTTTCCTGCAATAGAACACAAAGATCAAATTAGAAGGATGTTTTATTAGGAAAACAATAACAAATTGACTTTACAGACTCAGCTACAGAATCATCTGATTCTGTAGCTAGTCAAAAATAGCAAACAGGACTAGATATAATCAAATCAAATTAAATCCAAAACTAATTACTAATGATTCAATTATTCCTTAAATTAAACCAAATAAAAAAGGATGCAATCGGGATAGGGTAGGAATACTCTATTTTTCCAATTGACATAAAATCGAATCAAATCTTAACAAGACTGTTTCATAAATGCAATCAATGGTAAACCAAATTGTATGAGATACAAGAGAATCATAATAGATTTGCATAGGATCCATATCGTTTAATCAATTGCCAATATATAAAGCCGTCAAGATAGAACATGCATAACTATATCCATAGAATCCAGCCACAGTTCTCGTTCGCTGAGTTTCAAACAGTTCACAAGTATGGTCATAACTGTCATCGACTAGTTATAGAAACAAATTGATATCATTCAGTTAAAAGCATGATAAATAAATTGCTTCTTTTTCAATCGGATGAAATCAAACTCCACGAATATCGACTCAAAAATCTTTATGTTTGATTACCATACAGTCAATGGACAGAGGCACGATAAAATCGACATAATTCATGAACTGGGAAATAATCAACGCAAATCTTTATCGAGTTAATTATAGAAACAATATCAAAACCCTGAACAGAATCCAATTCAAACAATAATGAGAATCGAATAAGTTGCAATTGGTTATGTATCAACGGAAAAGTATCAGATCTGGTTGAAAGACAAAAATAGATAACCGATTCATCAATCATTTTTACTCATAACTAATTCAAATCATACCATTGACTGTATTCGAAAATTGAAATACTAACAACAGTCTATTTTTAAAAATATTAACAACTTGTATTATTAACAGAGCATCGAGCTAAATTTGAACAATCATATCTATTCGATGATCCATCGAATCAAAACCAAATCCAATTGGATCTTAAGCTATAACGAAAATTGATTTATCACCACAAAAATTATATATAGTGAAACATGCTTATGTAACAGAGCAGGTGAAATATGTACACAGAGTGTAATATAAATGAATGAAAATTATACCATCACAGTTTCTGAGACTATGTCAATTTTGAATTGACAATTGCTGTAGCAGATTCGACATTTTTGAACAGGATTGAACCCGTAGTTCATTGCTTCTTGTCGTTGGGTGGCGCCTTTGCATTTTGACCAGTGAGCTTTGCCACTTGGTTTTCCAAATCGTGGATTCTGGATTGCAACCTTGGGACATCCAAGTAGTATCTCTCCAACCACAACCCACACTGATCGCAAGGTGCAGCAACAGGTTGAGCAGTCGAGGGTTTCGATGATTCACCAAGGTTTTCATGGGGTGGTTCAATACCAGGGAAGTCAGGGTTATCCCGGAGACAAGGAGGTAAATTCTTGACAAAATCAAAAGGAGGTTTGCCGCACAAGCCCTCTGAGTAAGGATACTCTTCGGCGAGAAAAAGTTCAATGTCTGAATCAGAGTCTTCGCTGACCATGATAGGTTCTGATTTGGCAGGGGTTTTGGGTTTATTCCTCGCCATGCGAGAGATTAACCTTGCATTTTTCTTGCTTTTAGAATTAGCATTAGTTTAAGTTTTAGGCCGTTTGGTTGCAGGTTTATCAATTTCAACATGTTTAGTCACAGCCATAGGAAAATTCAAAGGTGAGTCAGGTTTAGGTTTGGGTAGTAAAACGTTGTAAGGCACAGGGGTAGGCTTGCTCTCGGTCACCATGGAATTATCAACCTGTGGAGGGTTCGATTCTTCAAAGCCATTACGGCTGAGAAAATCATGCCAAGAATCACGACGTAACCCCAATTCATAAACCAAAATCATTTTAATCAACCCCAAATGGAAGAGGCTGGTGTCAGCCTGGCTACGCTTGTACCTTTTAGCCATTTTGAACAAACTTCTATGCAGATAGTGGGGCATACTAAGTTCGAAACCCATAAAAACCATCAATAAACGCAGGTGAAACAAGAAAATGAACCCGTACCTGCCTTCACAAGTAACGAATTGATTGATAATCATCAAGAGATCATACCAGCGGGGTTTCAACATCGTTGCAGGAAAACCTCTGGCGCATGAGTTCACTGTTCGAGATTGAAATAACAATGTCCATGGGACATCATCTACCTTGCAACTTTTCAACCATTTTTGTCCCGTAACAGGCAGGTTGGTTGCCGAGCTGAGAAACTGTTCAGTGATTTCAAGCTAGACATCTCCAACTTTGGCTCAGCAGCCATCGAGTGATAACGCAAATTGTCGAGCCACAGTGAGGTTATAACCATTGAATTTCCTTATGAAAGCGAGCCACCCGAGATTTTCCAGGTTGCTATACGCACCATCAAACACTAACAGTTCTTGGCACCCATTTGGATCAACCCTTACGACAGGATCCATGGATTTTGTGCATGGTGGGGTTTGAACCAAACAAAATAATGCACAGGGTCAAAAAATGATAGGGTTTAACAGCTTCAGCGCTCAAAGAGGCAGTGATTAATTGCATGCGTGCGAAGGTGGTGGGATTACCACCGCCATGCATTGTATTAATGACTGTGTACAGTGTTGTTCCATCCATAATTATAATCGTGTAAACCATATGTATCGGCCAACCGAATAGGTGTACAACCATATCAACGTGCCATCCATCCGAAATAGAACCAACACCATATATTACATTCATGTGCCAAGTGTACAGTTCAATCCAACATGATATCCAACATTAACCAACGATCCATCGTATCAATCAAACGTTTTAAACCAATGTTAATTCAATCGTATAGTTTGAAACTATGATCGTTCAATGTAATATCAAACTCACAAAACAATGCACCAAACATTGATTATAAAATTGAAATCAAAAGATTAATCAATGCGCCTTTGTGAAACTCAAACCATTGTCATTTCTCAAATCAAACTTATAAATTTACCAATGCATTTGTTTGCGCATTCAAATGTTTATATTTCAAAGTTTCTAGAACATTGCAACCAAAAAAAATCTCATATAATCAATGAGTCAAGTGCCTATAGCAATAAGGATCAAAGCATATAAGACCATAATCAATCATGCCTTTGAATGTAACCAGTAAATCTTCATGCTCAAAGGCTTAGTAATCAAACAGATCCAAATGCGCAATCAAGGTAAGAGTATGCTAAATGACATAAGTTTGAAAGAATCTTTTGCAGTCTTGTGATAAAGCAATGGTCAAGTGTCTTTCGAAAAAAAATCAATAAAAGATGACGACAGTCCAAACAAAGAAAGAGGTGTTTTCACACTTTCAGTTGTGAAAATCGAATCGAAACCAAATTGCAATTGTCGCAAAAATGAAACAAATGTCTAGTAGCACAATGCGACGATGATTTGTCGTTAATGAGACAAGGGGTGTAGGCATCTTTTTTAGAGTAATTAAAAAAAATGAATTGGCTGCCAACAATGGCGACACGCTGGGAGAAGTAGTTATCTCTGTCAAAAGAAATGAATTCAGATCAGGACATCAAAGAAAAATTTGACTTGAAAGAACAACCAGAAAATCGTACTACATCATTATCTACTATCTTTTCCAGCGAAGTTTTAAAAGATGCAAACCAATAACAGTCTTAAAGATCAGCAAGTTATGATTTTTATGATAAAATCTTCAATACTGTTGGCATGGCCACTGCTGCCAACAGGCATCCATAGCCTCGACAGGGTTTCCATTTAACCCACTCGGATGTCTTTATCCTGTCAAGAAGCTCTAGATTAGAATAAAGGACATTAAAGAGGTTTCTTATAATTTTTTACACAGATTTTCATGTACCCGACATTGCTTCGCTGCCAGCAGGCCTGTTCAGTACCCCGACGAAGTTGTCTTGGCGCCATGCTTTCATTTACCCGCTGCCAGCGGACCTGTTCAGTATCCCGGCGGGTTTACAAGAACTTCCCATAGCTCTTATTAATATATTTTTTTTTCTTTTAAAGATAGCTAAGCGGGGTGACGCTGAAAAATATTGATATTTTCTCGTACTTTTTTAGACCTCATCAGAATTTTTTAAATGTTGTCCTTATTCATCTCCAGAAATGTTTTATTTCTAAAACAACTTACTTTGACAGGGAGACATCCTTTTTGAGTCATTCCTTTACGAAAAAGGAACAGCGTAAAAAGATAAAGATGATCACAACAAACTTCACTTAGAGATTGAAATTAGTAAACTTCTTTCAAACAACATTTTCCAATATCATTTTCAGAAATATAAATCACTGATGTTTGTACAATCTTTCAGAAGTTATTTCAGCGAAGAGATTTTTCTATCATCTATGTCTGAATGGCTCAGTGTATAAGCATGCATATGTTTCAAAACACACCAAACTGATCAATCAAATCAAAATCATAAAACGAAAACAAAGGCAAAAATAAAAACAAAAGGGAATATTTACATAATATACAAAGATAAAAATCAGGCAAAGTATCTTTTCAGGGCTTGGCCATTCACCGGGTAGTTGTCAAGCTGCCCTTCAAGACTCTTCAAGTGAAAGGAACTAGGACCCAACTTTTTAGCAATCAAAAATGGCCCAAGCCACAAATTTTGAAATTT
Organism: Picea engelmannii; assembly: GCA_009831015.1. Lineage (NCBI taxonomy): Eukaryota > Viridiplantae > Streptophyta > Pinopsida > Pinales > Pinaceae > Picea > Picea engelmannii. The sequence continues at coordinate 1,037,753 of ML784142.1, read as the reverse complement.
AGTGTGTTCACCCTTCCCTTCGTGTGGTTTGTCCCACTTTAAGAAGAGATCGCCAACTTCAAAATTTCTATCAGAAGCAGAATTAGAATCGAACCAGCTTTTAATTAGTTGTTGATGTTGATCCAATTTACGATTGGCCTGGGTTCTTACCTCTTCTAACTTCATCAGAGCATTGATACGACTTTCTAAAGGGGGACATTCTTCTTCTTGAACTTTTTTTGAAAATTGGAGCGAAGGAAGAAGAATATGAGGTGGAAAAATGGCTTCTCTGCCATAAACGAGGAAAAAGGGAGAGTTACCTACAGCAGCTTTGGGTGTTACCCTGTCCGCCCATAGTGCATTAAGTAGTGCGTTGTGCCAGTTCTTGTGATTTTCAGCCATGGTTCTCTTGATAATCTTGATCAAGTTCTTGTTGGTTGATTCTGCTAAGTCGTTACCCTGGGGGTAGTAACTAGTGGAATACTTAAGATTAATTCCTTTTTCTAAGGAAAAGTTACTCATCTCGAGAGAGGAAAAGTATGAAGCATTATCAAATACTAGACAATCAGGTATGCCAAAACAGGTAATGATATTCGAGTTAAGAAAAGTGATCACCTGACTTGTGTTAACAGTTCTTAGCGCGGCGACTTCAGACCATCGAGTAAAGTAATCAATGGCTGTCACAATATACTTGTGTTTTTGTGAGGATGGAGGGTTAATAGGACCAATGATATCAAGGCCCCATTGCCAGAAAGGAGAATCGACTGTAACGGGCTGCAAGGGGAAGGCTGGTTTTTGCAATCTCCCTGACGCTTTCTGACAAATGATACATTTTCGGCACAAGGCGTGGGCATCTCTAAAAAGTGTTGGCCAGTAATAACCGACTCTTATGACTTTATGAGCAGTGGTATCGCCACCGAAGTGACCACCAGCTTCTCCTGCATGCAAATCAAGCAAGACCTTCTCTACTTCGTCCTTCTCAAGACAACGCATCAGTATGCCATCAAAATTCTGACGAAACAATATACCATTAATTAGATGAAAGGAGGCGGACTTTAGTCTCAAATCTCTTCTTTTGGCAGGGTCAAGATGACGGGGTGCTGATCCATGTTGAAGATAGTGTCTAATATCGTCATACCAAGGAATCACGAGGTTTTGAGTACAACCAATCAAACTCTGATCATGTTGTTCTAAGTCTGATGTATCACTAACTTCTTCTTGTTCAGTTTCTGAATCAACTACCAATTTACACAACCCTTGGCCTCTCACGATCTGAGCTGGAGTGATTTCTAGGTCATACTCCTGCAAGGAGGTGACCCAGTTGGCTCTTTTCTCTCCTAACTCTTTTTGCACTAACAAGTTCCTAACGGCAGGGTAAGGGACAATGACCTTTGTTCTGGACTTCAAAAGATAAGATCGGAAATGCTTAACTACCTTGAAGACAGCGTAAGCTTGCTGATCAAAAGCTGGGTAGTTAAGTACAGTGCCTTTGAAAGCTGAGCTCATAAAGGCAATGGGTACTTCGTTGTTCTCGACATTCTTCTGAGTTAGAACCGCGGCATAGGAACGATCAGAGGCAAAAGTATAAAGTGTAAAGTCTTGAGAGAAATCAGGGCTCATGAGAGACGAAGCATCAATTATGGCCTTCTTTATATCATTAAAATCTTGGTTTTCTGTGGGTCCCCAGTGATATTGGGTTTCCTTCTTAATCAGGTTCTGGAGAGGTATGACCATTTCGGAGAAACAGGGGACGAATCTTCTCATGAAATTGATCTGGCCAAGGAAGGATTGCATGGATTTCTTGGAAGTAGGTGGGGGAAGTTTAGCGATGAATTGTGTCCTCTCGGGGTCAATAATCATTCCATCACTAGACACAATGAATCCTAGTAATTTACCCTGTTCTAATGTGAAGATGGACTTCTTAGGGTTCAAGGAGATGCCGAATTTATGACATCGTAGTAGAACGGCTCATAGGTGAGCTAGATGATCGTCTTTTTTTTTAGAATAAACGGTTACATCATCTAGGTAGACTACCACAGAGTGATTGATCAAGCCTCGGAAAGCAATATCCATTGCTCTCTGAAAGGTAGCATCAGCATTAATCAATCCAAAGGGCATTTTGCGATAAGCATAAGTGCCCCACGGGGTGCGGAAGGTAGTTTTCAACTGGTCTGGCGGAGACATCAAGACTTGGTTGTATCCAGAGAAACCATCCAATAAGGATAGCCTCTCAGAACCAGATACTTGTTGAAGTATCTGTTCCATAGGAGGGACAGGATAATTATCTTTATCAGACACTTTGTTGAGGTTCCGAAAATTGACACAAAGTCGACTTTCCCCATTTTTCTTGCATACTGGGACGAGGTTGGATACCCACTGAGTGTGTCTAACAGAAAAAATTATTTTAGCACTTAGGAGTTTATTCAATTCTTTTTGTACGGTCGGTTTTAGTTTAGGATGCATTTTTCTCAGTTTCTGTTGGAAAGGAAAGGTTTGAGGCTTCATTGGGATGACATGCTGTATAATATTAGGATTGAACGTTTTAAGATCTTCATAAGTCCAAGAAAAGACATCCTTAAATTCTTTAAATAATTTAACAAAAGCAGCTTTTTCTTGTTTAGAACATCCCAAGCCTAAGTTGATACACTGAGGGTTTTCACTAGTTCCTAAATTGACTTTTTTCATAAGTTAATGAGGAACTATTGGTTTTACAATTGACCGTTTTTTTGAATTTATCTTCAAAATCATAAAACTTTTCTAATCTAGCAACAGATTTGGGTAAGGAATTTACCATGTCCGATAGAGCTTCAGGAGGTTTCAGATTAGGTATTACCGTAAATTCATGCAAATTGTCATCATGTGTTTGTTCGTCTATCACAGTGCCTTGGAAGGTTTCTTCCATGCGCAGAAAGTTAATGATCTGCTGATCATTGTCAAATACTCTCCAGTTCGTGATATTGTCTGGAACAGATGGTCGAAACAATAGCTCCACGGAGAATGCATTTGGAGATAATCCTTCTGCAGGAAGTTTGGAGGCAACATTAGCAAGTAGATCTGCTTCAGCATTATTTGATCTAGGAATGGAATTTATATTAAAAGCAGAAAATTTGTTTATTAAACTCCATACCTCAGACTGATAACATTTGAGATGCGGGGTAAGACAATGTATAGAATTTCTCACCTGTCTAACCACTATCTCGGAGTCGCCGAATACAATTAGATTTTGAATGTGCATGTCTAAGGCTTTTCTGAGACCTTGTAATAAAGCCTCATACTCTGCAATGTTGTTAGTACATTCAAATTCTAATCTACAAGCTAATAATGTTTTATTACCTGCCGGATCAATAATGATGTAGCCTGCACTAGCTCCTTCTTTAGACTTGGAACCGTCGAAATATAAAGACCAAATTTGATTTTTATCAGGCTCACAGGATTGTTGGATAGAAGCTGTCGGTTGCGTACATGCTAAGATCTCGGACCGTTGTTCTGGATTGTTGATAGGTGAAACTTCAGCCATGAAATTTCCGAAGTAGGTGTCCATGCCTTGGACTTCAGGTGAATCAGCCGGAGATGTATATGGTTCATTGGGGTCATTCAATTCTGTTACCATGAACTTGAGGTAACGCTCACGATTCACCCTGATCTTGTTGGGCTTGCCATTTTTTGGAAGCCATAAGTGAGACCAGTCCATTGCGAAGTAACCGTGTAGCTGCTCCGACTAGTCCCTGCTCAAAAACATACCATACACTTCTAGAATATCCACCACGATTATATCAATAACTTGATGAACCTTAGGGTTAGACGATAATATAATCAATACATTTTTTAACTCGCCCATAACTTTAACATATGTTCGATCAAGTTGTATGATTTTCAAGGAAGATGGTTCTACTTCAGCATTAATCTTTTGGCAGACTAACCAGGGCATCACATTTGACGACGCTCCTGAGTCAACCATACAGTTATGCACATTTCTGTTGAAGATTTCGAAAGTTAAAAGAAAAGGAGGAACATTCTTGCGAGTATTTAGAGTTGTAGCTTGAGGTTTCTTACTCGCATTCTCTACGATTACTTTATCTGAATTATTTACACTATTTACATCGTTATTAACATTATTTACATTCGGTACAGGAAGGCTTCCTTTATCTTGAGTATCGGGATTGTTTTTAGGGGAAGTCTTCCGTGGAACTTTGCTTTGCACAACCTTATTATTGTTTGAATTACCATTCTTGCCATTGTCTGAAATATTTTGCAACATTTTCTATAACAAAAATGGAAATTTCAACAACTCATAAATAGAAATGTTAGCCCGTAACTTCTTAAGATCTTCAACAACATCATAATCTATTTTAGGGCTAGCATTACTCTGTTTAGTTTCTACTGATTTAGAGGGCTTTGGATGTAAAGTTGTAGTGTTCTCGGCAGGAGGTTTGTTCGCGGTCTTGCTCCTAGTATTGTAAGGGTGCACAGTCTCAAAGTTAGCTTGGAAGATACTATTTGAGAGGTGACCAAAGATATTTGGAGAAGGCTCTTCTTCTTGGGTTGTTTCCTGCTCAATTTCCTCTTGATGGATGTCAGGAGGGATCAAGTCATCTTGGGTTCCTAGAATTGTCTGTAGTGCACATTGCAAACTTTCTAGATTCAAGCCTTCAGGGTTTGGATTAGGCCGGTTTTGGGGAAAAGGATTTTGGAAAGGAGGTTTGTAGGGTCCTTTTCTCGAAGATGCTTCCTCAATCGAAATTTTTAAGTCTACTACTTGATTAGATAACTTTTGTACAACTTTGGTTAAATTTTCCAAATCTGAGTTTTCGGGTTGTGTCTTGTTTTGTGTGGGTCTAGGAAGAATTTCAATCTTTTTCTTGGAAGAAGAAACAGTCTCAGTTTCATTGCTAGAAGAATATTTAAGACTAAGAATGTCTTTTTCAATTTGAGTAGCCTCTTCAAAGGCTTCTAACAACGTGGCCTTTTTGGATCTTTTCACCCAAATAGCTATACTTTCATGTAAAGCTTTAGTGTAGTAAGCTATTACAAGACTCTCAGCAGACATAGAGTATGCAGGGATTCTATTCTTAAGTGTTAAAAATATTTGATTAAAATCTTTAACTTTTTCTTTTGCATTCATTTTTAAGTTTGAAAGATCCATGACTAAGACTTCAGGAGGTTTGTCATCTCCAAATTTTTCCAAAAACCATGACTCAAATTTTTCCCATGACACTATAGTGTGAGGCTGTTGGGAAAAGTACCAAGTGGATGCATTACCCTCAAAGGTGTAAGGGAACAACCTACAGACAACATATTCATGTTCTACGTTACAGAGTCTAATGGCTAACATAAATTTTTTAATATGATCTTCAACTATCTGTTTTGAATCAGGATCAAACTTAGGAAGCCATTTCTCTGGGTGTTTAGGTAAAGGGTGTTGGTCGCCAGGTACTGCTACGACATCTTGGTCCAACCAAGGTCTAGCAGGGTTGTTCTGATTTTCCATTGGGGTAGTGGGTGTAGAAGGTTGAGAAGGTGATTTTCCTTTGTCAGAAGAGGAATCTCCTCCTAAAGAAGAAGGAGATGAGGGAGGTGGTGAAGGAGGTATCCCAGATCCTCCTACAGCAGGATTTGTGTTTGGATCTGCAGGATTCACAATAAGGTTTATATCACCTAGTTGTTCTCTGACTTCAGAGAAGTCTAAAGGTTGACCCCACAAGCGATTTGGTTGCCTAAGACTAGCAAGGCTTTATGTGATTTAATAAGTGATTGTCTAAAAATTTCTTGTATATCACCACCTGTAGGATTAGGGGTTCCTGGCTCAACTGTGATCTGAGGATCTTCGGTTGAAGTAGTTGTTGCTTGAGAGGGGATACTATCGAATGAACGACTTCTAGTCACTATAGGGGAGCGATTAGGGGGGGGAGGAGTCTTGCGACCACCTCGTTCCATCAATTTAGTTAGGCCCTCCTTATAGCGCCATTTGTTGACGGGCGAAATTGACCGTCCGTCAACTGGGAGAGTGGAACCGGTCCGAGGTTGTCTAAATAACCCAAGCCATTTGGAATGATCCACCCTGACGAGTTTAACGGCTCCGTTGGCCGCTCTAAGGTCTCCTAAGAAAACCAGAGAGGAATGATCTGAGATAAGAAATCTTACTAAACTAAATAAAACAAACTAAACTATAACTGAATACAAGAAAACTAACTAAAATAAAGGAAACTAGAAACTAATAAAGCAAACTAAACTAACTACACTAATCTAACTATAAACTACTAACTATTATATATATATAAGATACTAATTATGATTGTAATAACTCAAATCAACTATCTAACTATCATCTATAATATTCCTTATTCACAAATGTACACTATGGACAACCTACAGATTTAGTTAAAACCTGCAAAACTCATGTATTAGCTGCCTTAAAACAGCCAAGAACTTATTTTTTGACTTTTGTATTTTATGAAAAGGAAATAAAAACTATTGAAAGTAAACAATCTAATATAATTACTGAAATTAAACAATGTAATATAAATCTAATTAAGATTACATCTAAGTTAAACTACTTAATTGAAACAGTAAAGAACTAACTAATTGACCTGGAAACGCTCCAAGTCTGCCCTGTGTAGGATGACTTCTTAAGCTGGTTGGAGGTAGAAATTCACACCGTTTAGTCCTTAAGCTTCTCGTAAACGATCAGCTATGCTGCTCCTTGAAGTGTTTTACAGGACAAACAAAACATAAAAGAAAATCATAACAATCTTATGATTATAAATCTCTGCAATAAGGGAAACCTATTATGTAGAAAATTTATATATAACAATTCAATCTATGAAGAAGACAAAGCTATCATTCACAAAATGAATCAACAATTGTTATGTCCTTTATCTCTTTGGAAGCAACAAGATACGTATAACAGTAAAGAAATTATATAATTTGCATTTGATTTAGATAGCAAAGTAATACTAAACCATAAACAAAATGATATACAAAACTTGAAACAAAGTGTTGATATATTGAAAAGCAAAAGCTATGACAAAACATCAATTCTGCTCCAGTTTGAATCAGATTTACATATCCTTGTTCTCCCACAACTGAGGATGATAGATTAGTACAAAACCATAGGTTTATATAGGTTTCTCACAAGGTAAAACATCCTTGTGAATAATAGCAAATTGTTTTACATAATCTGGGGAAAAATCCCAAAATCTCCTAAACTAAGGAAATAAAATGCAAGTAAAATCTTTAGATCATCCCCTAACTGCTCATGATATCTATTGCCAATTCGAATTTGCCTGCAATAGAACACAAATATCAAATTAGAAGGATGTTTTATTAGGAAAACAATAAAAAATTGACTTTACAGACTCAGCTACATAATCATCTCATTTTGTAGCTAGTCAAAAATAGCAAACAGGACTAGATATAATCAAATCAAATTAAATCCAAAACTAATTACTAATGATTCAATTATTCCTTAAATTAAACCAAATCAAAAAGGATGCAATCGGGACAGGGTAGGAATACTCTGTTTTTCCAATTGACATAAAATCGAATCAAATCTTAACAAGACTGTTTCATAAATGCAATCAATGGTAAACCAAATTGTATGAGATACAAGAGAATCATAATAGATTTGCATAGGATCCATATCATTTAATCAATTGCCAATATAGAAATCCATCAAGATAGAACATGCATAACTATATCCATAGAATCCAGCCACAGTTCTCGTTCGCTGAGTTTCAAACAGTTCACGGGTATGGTCATAACTGTCATCGACTAGTTATAGCAACAGATTGATATCATTCAGTTAAAAGCATGATAAATAAATTGCTTCTTTTGCAATCGGATGAAATCAAACTCCACGAATATCGACTCAAAAATCTTTATGTTTGATTACCATACAGTCAATGGACAGAGGCGCGATAAAATCGACAGAATTCATGAACTTGGCAATAATCAACACAAATCTTTATCGAGTTAATTATAGAAACAATATCAAAACCCTGAATAGAATACAATTCAAACAATAATGAGAATCGAATAAGTTGCAATTGGTTATGTATCAACGGAAAAGTATCAGATCTGGTTGAAAGACAAAAATAGCTAACCGATTCATCAATCATTTTTACTCATAACTAATTCAAATCATACCATTGACTGTATTCAAAAATTGAAATACTAAAAACAGTCTATTTTTAAAAATATTAACAACTTTTCTTATTAACAGAGCATCGAGCTAAATTTGAACAATCATATCTATTCGATGATCCATCGAATCAAAACCAAATCCAATTGAATCTTAAGCTATAACGAAAATTGATTTATCACCACAAAAATTATATACAGCGAAGCATGCTTATGTAACAGAGCAGGTGAAATATGTACACAGAGTGTAATATAAATGAGTGAAAATTATACCATCACAGTTGCTGAGACTATGTCAATTTTGAATTGACAATTGTTGTAGCAGATTCGACATTTTTGAACAGGATTGAACCCGTAGTTCGTTGCTTCTTGTCGTTGGGTGGCGCCTTTGCATTCTGACCAGTGAGCTTTGCCACTTGGTTTTCCAAATCGTGGATTCTGGATTGCAACCTTGGGACATCCAAGTAGTATCTCTCCAACCACAACCCACACTGATTGCAAGGTGCAGCAACAGGTTGAGCAGTCGAGGGTTTCGACGATTCACCAAGGGTTTCATGGGGTGGTTCAATACCAGGGAAGTCAGGGTTATCCCGCAGACAAGGAGGTAAATTCTTGACAAAATCAAAAGGAGGTTTGCCGCACAATCCCTCTGAGTAAGGATACTCTTCGGCGAGAAAACGTTCAATGTCTGAATCAGAGTCTTCGCTGACCACGATAGGTTCTGATTTGGCAGGGGTTTTGGGTTTATTCCTTTCCATGTGAGAGATTAACCTTGCATTTTTCTTGCTTTTAGCATTAGCATTAGTTTTATTTTTAGGCCATTTGGTTGCGGGTTTATCAATTTCAACCTGTTTAGTCACATCCATAGGCAAATTCAAAGGTGAGTCAGGTTTAGGTTTGGGTAGTAAAATGCTGTAAGGCACAGGGGTAGGCTTGCTCTCGGTCACCATGGGCTTATCAACCTGTGAAGGGTTCGATTCTTCAAAGCCATTACGGCTGAGAAAATCATGCCAAGAATCACGACGTAACCCCAATTCATAAACCAAAATCATTTTAATCAACCCCAAATGGAAGAGGCTGGTGTCAGCCTGGCTATGCTTGTACCTTTTATCCATTTTGAACAAACTTCTATGCAGATAGTGGGGCATACTAAGTTCAAAACCCATAAAAACCATCAATAAGCGCAGGTGAAACAAGAAAATGAACCCGTACCTACCTTCACAAGTAACGAATTGCTTGATAATCATCAAGAGATCATACCAGCGAGGTTTCAACATCGTTGCAGGCAAACCTCTGTCGCATGAGTTCACTGTTCGAGATTGAAATAACAATGTCCATGGGACATCATCTACCTTGCAACTTTTCGACCATTTTTGTCCCGTAACAGGCAGGTTGGTTGTCGAGCTGAGAAAATGTTTAGTGATTTCAAGCTGGACATCTCCAACTTTGGCTCGGCAGCCATCGAATGATAACGCAAATTACCAAGCCACAGTGAGGTTATAACCATCGAATTTCCTTATGAAAGCGAGCCACTCGAGATTTTCCAGGTCGCTATACGCACCAGCAAACACTAACAGTGCTTGGCACCCGTTGGGCTCGGCCCTTACGACAGGAGCCATGGCTTCTGTGCATGGTGGGGTTTGAACCAAACAAAATAATGCACAGGGTCAAAAAATGATAGGGTTTAACAACTTCAACGCTCAAAGAGGCAGTGATTAATTGCATGCGTGCAAAGGTGGTGGGATTACCACCGCCATGCATTGTATTAATGACTGTGTACAGTGTTGTTCCATCCATAATTATAATCATTTAAACCATATGTATCGGCCAACCGAATAGGTGTACAACCATATCAACGTGCCATCCATCCGAAATAGAACCAACACCATATATTACATTCATGTGCCAAGTGTACAGTTCAATCCAACATGATATCCAACATTAACCAACGATCCATCGTATCAATCAAACGTTTTAAACCAATGTTAATTCAATCGTATAGTTTGAAACTATGATCGTTCAATGTAATATCAAACTCACAAAACAATGCACCAAACATTGATTATAAAATTGAAATCAAAAGATTAATCAATGCGCCTTTGTGAAACTCAAACCATTGTCATTTCTCAAATCAAACTTATAAATTTACCAATGCATTTGTTTGCGCATTCAAATGTTTATATTTCAAAGTTTCTAGAACATTGCAACCAAAAAAAATCTCATATAATCAATGAGTCAAGTGCCTATAGCAATAAGGATCAAAGCATATAAGACCATAATCAATCATGCCTTTGAATGTAACCAGTAAATCTTCATGCTCAAAGGCTTAGTAATCAAACAGATCCAAATGCACAATCAAGGTAAGAGTATGCTAAATGACATAAGTTTGAAAGAATCTTTTGCAGTCATGTGATAAAGCAATGGTCAAGTGTCTTTTGAAAAAAAATCAATAAAAGACAACGACAGTCCAAACAACGAAAGAGGTGTTTTCACACTTTCAGTTGTGAAAATCGAATCGAAACCAAATTGCAATTGTCGCAAAAATGAAACAAATGTCTAGTAGCACAATGCAACGATGATTTGTCGTTAATGAGACAAGGGGTGTAGGCATCTTTTTTAGAGTAATTAAAAAAAATTAATTGGCTGCCAACAATTATCCAGAAAGAGATTGAGAGGAATTCATAAAGCTTCAATGAAAAAACATGGCAGGACTATAGAGGGCTTCCAAGCATATAGAAAATACTTCAACATGGGTGTCAAAAAGGCCAGTAAGGTACTAACTAGGAAACCCATGAATATGTAATCTCTACCATCTGTAAACAAAACCTTTAAAACAACTTGAAGGTATAATGTCGTGAACAAATGGGGTGGATTCTATGGTAGATATGTGAACGATACAGATAGATGAATTGTGTAGGAAGAATGGAACCTACTCTATATGCTAGTAAAGAACACAATACATGTTTGAAGAATGAAAATAGGTGTTGACATACATAACAACGTACGTTAGAGGGATTCTTGGAGTTAATGGCTAGAAAAAGATTGAGAAGAAGATATGTAGCTTCAAGACAAAGTCATGGCGAGACTAAACATGACTCCCAAGCATAAATAGAAAACTTGCAGCATGGGTGCCAAAAAGAAAAGGGGTTCTAAGCTAGGGAACCCATGGAAGATAGGATCTACCATGTGAATTATGACTCTTCTAGAAAATAGAGAATGTTCCACGTCACAACTTAGTGGGGTCAATCCTAAGGAAAAATGAAAAAGGAAATGGATAATGAAAAAATTCATGAAATGGCTAACCTATATGTCAGTTTCAAGATCATTACAAGTCAGAACAGAACAACATGGAAGGTAAAGGTACCAAAGAAAATGTCTCCAAAGTCCTGTGTTTAAGAGAAAAACACTTACCCAAAAGTTAATAAGTCCAATATAAAAACCTTTTATAAAAACATGTGTTAAGGGATATAAAACCTAAAAACAAGAAACCCTAAAAATACAATATGTACAGAGGACTACATAACCTTACAACTTATGCATACTAGTTCTCTAGGTAGAGACCAAGGGCTTCTTTGGTAGCCAACCTATAAATTTTCCAGTTCAGGAGGAGGTCAAAGATCCAAAATCATAGCTTCAAGGATGGCCTCATCTAAAGGAAAATCAACATCCATGAAACTGGGGCTCGACAACACACAGATACCAGGTCTCAAGGTCTCACAAATAGTAATATCAAACTCAAGAGGAAATGCCAGATTACTGGGGCCAATAGGAGGAAGTAAGGGCTCCCATGCCCCCATTGGATAAGCCACATGATCAACTGTTGATACCTTGTCTTGAGAGGGAAAACATTATTGTAAAGATACTTTCTCAGAAGCAATTGAACACCTAGGATAAGATGCCACAAAATTCACTCGTGGTGGGGAAGAGTCTACTCGAACACTAGGAACACAAAAAGGGGAAAATTGAGATGAAATAAAAATAGGATGGTGATTATCAGATGGAAGTTTATCAATAGTGACAATGCTTCCATTGTGAGGGAAATGCATCACATGAAATAACATAGACACCACAACATTCATTGAATATACATAATCGCGCCTAAGAAGCATATTAAGTCTAAAGGGCCTAGCACTATTAATAGATCGACTAGGAAAATATTCCCACCTAACATGATAGGCAACTGAGGAAGAATCCCCAAACATTTTCTAGGTCTTTTGTCGAAAGCTAGAAGCTCACTGGTAGCTTACACAAGCTTGGGAGAACCCAAACCTTGCCAAGCCAAGGATGATAAAAGAATTGTAGATGATCCTTCATCTATAATACTTTGGTAAATTCCTAATGAATTAACTCCAATCATTATCTATAAAGGTGTAGAAGAAGGAAGGTGAGGCTCTACAAGATCATTCTAATCAAACAAATCCATACTAGGACTTGGAGGGAGAGTAATCGAAGCGAGTGGAATTCCCCCTTGTTCATAAGTTATTGAACTAGAAATGCTAAGTACATGGTCAAATGACACATCACTCCCCAAGAGACCATGTGATTGGCCAAAAATTGCATCGTCGATGTCACTTCCTCAGACTTGTCACTCTTCGAGAGAAGAGTGGGATCAACTGAAGATCACATCGGCATGACCACTTCCTCAACCACTGGTTGAATAAGATGCAATACAACATGATCAAGAGATATATCACCAACCAAAACAAGAGTGGTGTCGACCGAATATTGCATTGGCACAACCACTTCATCAACCAATGATTGAATAGATTTTTGGGAAATTGAAGACAAATCATAACTAGAAGGGCAATTAAATAAGGACCACACTCTTCATACCATGGGAATAGCAGGGCACAAATGTGTAAGTTGATCTCCTTTGAAAATATTACAAGGGAACTTGGGCTTACATCCTATATGTTGGGGCTTATCAACCATATCAATACCCCTAGCATGACTTGCAATGGTTAGTGACATGCTCCCGCCGTGACTTGCAGAGGCTAGTATTTTATCTCCAACATGACTTGCATAGGTTGGTGATGTTTGTCTAGTATGAATAGAAGTGACTAGAGTCATTCCCCCAACATGAATTGAAATGGTTGGTTGTTGGTATTCAACATGACCTGCAAAGGTTGTTGACCTACCTCCAACATGACTCACAAAGGTTGGTGACTTGTTTCCAATATAACTTGCAGTGACTGAGATTGTGCTTCCATCATGAATAGCAGAGGTTGGTCACTTTCCCCCAGAATGACTTGTAGAGGCTGGTGACAGGTCTCCAATATGACTAACATAGGTCAGTGATTTCTTACTGGTATTACTGACAGTGACTAGTCTTTTTCTTCCATCATGACTCACATAGTCTGGTTGCTTTCCCCCAACATGACCAGTAGAGGCTGGGTGTAGGTCTCCAACGTGACTAGCAGAGGTTCATGACTTATTTTTACTCTTCCTTTTCTTATTACTTTTAGAATTATGGTTACTAGTAGCAATAATTTCATGAGAAGAGAGAGGAGGAGGAGAAGTAAATTTTTCAGATGAAGAAGGTGAAGCATCAACATCTGTACGATGCCCATGACATAAGGTATCTGAGAAGTATCAAGAGAATTCAAGACATTCAAACTAGTCCACAACCAAAGAAGTAGTCCTTCATTCAACCTAGGAATGTTCAAAGTGGCCATCAATGGGGCACCAATTTTTCCAAATAAATGAAAAACACAAGAATCCCCTTGGGAAGGGATTCCTTGGTTGGTATCCCCAAGAAATTTGGCCATAAATTTCGTATGCATAGGTTCGTCCCTTGCAGTATTGTTCATGTCCATAAAATCCTCATGCATTGAATCTGATGAACAAGTGGTATAAAATCCCATGCCTTCTAGGAGGCAGGTCCACACTTTCAAAAGAAAGAACAGGGTTCCTTCCCAAATAGTGGAGTGGTTGGTCAACCACCCTAAATCAAGGATCCAAAATAAGTGATACTGAAACAACATAAGGATAACTATACAAAGCAACACTCCAATAAAAATCCCTAAGAGAAACATAATAATCAAAAAACACTTCCAAATCTTCAACCCAGGTGGATGAGGTCCTAAGTCTAAAGGAATGAAAAAGTGGAAAGTGACCTTCTAGGCGAAGGCACAAGTTGATTGAGTCCTGTGTACCAAAAAATGAAGTAGTGAGAAGCATTTATCTCGACCTCCACTAACGAGCCTTATCTGGTGCAAGCACCCATGCTTCATAGGGAACCCTCCAACAATACTAAAAAGTGTGATATGAAATATGCCCTGGGTACCATGACAAACCCCCACAGTAACCTTGGAGATCCCTAAGAAAGGCCACTAGGGTCACCAACTCATAGTCAACATCTGGGGCGTACAGGCAATAGTCGAGATCAAACATATGGGTAGGGTAACAAAACTAGAAGCTTTGAAATATCCACCTCTCACGAAGGTATGGGTACTAATGAAACCCCCAATATACAATCTTTCCACTGTGCTCAGTTAAGATTCATAGAGATATCTCATTGACTCTCCTTTATACGACTTTGTGTTTATCTCGTGTTAGAGTGGGCTCTTGGATATAGTTATACTAAAGTTGTATTTGAGTCTCCCTAACGCAGACTCATATGTTTGTTTTCCAGCCTTGGAGAAATTAACTCTCCGACCTAAACCAAGGCCCTAACCCTAAACTTGTATGTGAACCCTATAAAAAAAGTATAATACATTTTATGTTTAGTGTTCATTTTAGTGGTTGTTTTTACTCAAAGGGTATGGAGGTACAAATGATGTTGTTTGATACTCTTACAAAAATGAAACTTATAAGAACATTGGCAAATAAAACCTTACAATTGTTACAAAAACAGGATTGTGGAGAAATAAAATAAAACAAATGCGGAAATAAAACAAAGAAGATACATAATACAATAGAGACATGGATATACATGGTTCACCTAGTGTGGGCTACGCCCACTAGAGAAATTTTCAGGTCCCTCCTTTTTATTATCCAACAAAATGAAGGGACATAACCTACAACACACCCACTGTAACTTCCTCTTCTTTCTCTCACGGTCTCCTCTCTCAGAATACAATATTCGCAATGATACACAACTATAATAAAATTCCCTCATAAAAGAGGGTTTCCTTCTAGGGAAAAAAACCATAACATAACTTCTACCATCATATTTGTGACCTTATAATGAATGGTCTAGATTTACTATGAAATTACAATATACATTTACAAGGAAATTTTTCCATCGGGGGGTGTTTCCCCTGAATCCCCGTTGGGGGCCTTCTTTCCCCCCAAACCCCCCAGCCAAGGGGATGAGCCCCCCAGAACCCATAGGGGGGAAATCTCCCCTGCAACCCCCCCTGCGTGGAGGGGTGTACAATATTATGAGGTGTATATTCTTCATGGGGTATAAACACGGCTGGAAAAAAAGACCTATGAATCAAGAAGATAATAAAATTCCACAACCAACAATCTCCCACTTGGAGACTCATCTCAACAACTCCATCGTTGTTGTATCTCCTGGACTATGATCCTTATTGGACCTCAAAAATTTATCATCTTCACCTTCATGCTTGAATACCAACTGAAATTGAGCAGGAACTCAGTTTCTCCTTGGTTACTCCCTTTGTTAACATGTCTGCAGGATTCTGGCTAGTATATATCTTTTCCAAATTCAAATGTCCATCTTCCAAGATGGATCGTATGAAATGATACATAATATGTATATTCTTAGTCTTCAAATGGAAGGCTAATTTCTTTTCAAGATGAATGGAACTCTCACTGTCACAGTACAACCTGTTATTCTCTTGCTTCTTTCCCAATTCCTCCATAAAACTATATAACCAAATCATTTCCTTACTAGCCTCTATAGTAGCAACATAATCTACTTCTATTGTTGAAAGTGCAACAACCTTTTTCGTTTTCGAAATCCAACTTATTGTTTTTCCACCTACAATAAAAACATACCCTTTGGTGCTCCTCCTGCTATATTTATCACCTGCCATATGTGAATCAACATATCCTTGTAGAACAATGTATGAACCTCCAAAGCATAATGCATGAGTATAAGTACCTCTTAAATACCTGAGAATCCACTTTACTTCCTCCCAATGTTCTTTACCTGGATGTTTCATGTACCTGCTCACAACTCCCACTGCATGTACAATATCTGGTCTTGTGAAAACCATTGCATACATCAAGCTGCCAATTATTGATGAATAAGGGACCTTGGAAATGTATTCTATCTCTTCCCGTGTCTCGGGACACATTTCCTTAGTTAATTTGAAATGGATGGATAAAGGTGTACTAACTAGTTTTTCATTCTTCATTCTTAACCTCTCCAACACCTTCTCTATGTACACACCCCTAGACAATGTCAATTTGTGATTTTTCCTATCTCTTGTTATTCTCATACCAAGGATTTTCTTTGCAGCACCCAAATCCTTCATCGCAAATGAATTATCTAATTTCTTCTTGAGCACATTTGTATCCTACATATTCGACCCTACAACAAGCATGTCATCTACATACAATAGCAAGATAATATAACTTCCATTTTCTAGCTTTTTAAAATAAGCACAATGATCAGAATGACATGTACTATAACCTTGTTCTTTGATAAACCTGACAAACTTCAAATACCACTACCTTAGAGATTGCTTTAGTCCATGCAATATCTTATTCAACCTACATACCAAATTCTCCTTCCCTTTTACCCCATACCCCTATAGTTGCAGCATATACATCTCGTCCTATAAATCCCCATGGAGAAAAGTTGTTTTTACACCTAACTATTCAATATGAAAATATTCTACTTCCGCAAGACATAAAATAGTCTTAATTGAAGTCATATTAACAACAGAAGAAAATATTTCATCAAAATATATACCTTTCTTTTGTGCAAACCCATTTACAACAAGTCTAGCCTTGTACCATTTTTTTCCTCCATCTTCTTCCTTCAACTTGTAAACCCATTTATTTTGCAATTCGTTTTTTCCTGTAGGAAACTGATCGAATTCCCAAGTCTGTTTATGTACCAAGGAATCCATTTCCTCTTTCATGCCTTTATCCCACTTATTTTTGGTGTCTACATATATTGCCTCTTCATAACATTATGGTTCACAAGAATCAATCAACAATAAATAATACAATGATGGAGAGTATTTTTCAAGGGGTTTAATTAACCTGGTAGATATTCTAACAACACTTGTAGGAGTTTGAGGTACATGTTTCTCTTGTTGTTGTACATTTTTATTTTCTATTACCTTTGTAATTTCGTTTTTAGTGATCTCATCAAGCACTGTGTATTCTGGTTTTTCTTCTTCCTGTTTCCTTCCCTGCAATTGATCTTTATAGATGACCTTCTCATTGAATATGACATCTCTACTCCTAAGTATTTTGTTATTTTCATAATACCATAAGCGATAACCAAAATCATTAACACCATATCCAATAAAGGTACACTTCTTGGATTTTTCTTCAAGCTTTGTTCTATTTTCTTTACCAATATGGACAAATGCTTCACAACCGAAAGTCTTCATAAATGAATGTTTACCTTTTTTACTTGTCCATACCTCCTCTGGAATGCCACCATCCAAAGAACTTGAAGGTCCTTTGTTTATCAAGTAAGAAAGAGTATCTGCAACATATTCCCAAAACTGTAAGGGAGACCCTGCATGCAATCTCATACTCCTTGCATGCTCCATGATTGTCATGTTCATCCTTTCTTACACACCATTTTCTTGTGGTGTTCCTGGAACTGTATTCTCTCTACGAATCCCATGGTATAAGCAATAATCATCAAACACCTTGCTGCAGTATTCACCTCCATTGTTTGATCTGAGACACTTCAACCTTTTCCTGTTTCATTCTCAACCAAAGCTTTCCATTTCTTAAAAGTATCAAAAAAATAAGATTTTTGTCAAATGCAATAAACCCAAGTTTTTCTAGTTACATCATCAATAAAAGTAACATAATAATGAGAGCCACCAAGAGATGATACATGAGATATTCCCCATACATCTGTATGCAAAAGCTCTAACTTTTCATTCTTCTTTACCTTTCCAACTCTGAGAAATATGACTCTCTTATATTTTCCATAAACACAGTGCTCACAGAAATTCAAATCAATTTGTTTAATAACTGGAAACAAATTTCTTGTGTGAAGTATTTGCATCCCCATATCACTCATGTTTCCAAGCCTATGATTCCACAGTGTTGTATCTACTATTGTAGAAGCTAGACAGATATAAGAATCAATATTACCAGTACATAAATACAATGTACCTACCTTCTCTCCTTTTTCTATCACCAGTGATCCTTTGGTGACCTTCCATGACTTATATGTAAATATGGATAAAATACTTGAAGCCTTCACTTCCAACTACCCTATTGAAATTATATTTTTCCTTAGATCTAGTACATGTCTTACCTCTTTTGATAACTATTGGTTTCAATTCCTTTTCTTTATTTGTACCTTACCCATTCCAACAATTTTTCATGGTGCATCATCACCCAAATGAACCTATCCAAAATCACCTTGAACATAATATAGAAAACATTTCCTAATGGGTGTGGCATGAACTGAAGCCCCTGAATCTACTAACCAAGACTCATAAATATTATCTACTGAAACAATCAAAGCATCTTGTAACACATCACATGTTACATTTGCTTCTTGTTTTTTCTCCTATTGTCCATATCATACCGCTACATTCCCATGGACCTAATAGGCCGGCTCACGATGAGATCTCCCATCCACCAACTAGTAACTTGAGTTTTTTTTTTATCTTACAGGTCCCCTTTTCTTACTGAGAATCCTTTATTGTTTTCTTGGGAATCCCTGGGTGAAGCATCTCAAAGGTTTCATTTTCTCTTTTAACTCTTGCCAGCTACTTTTATCCTCTGGGCCTTTAACCCCTTCTTCCCACAAGGAAAGGTACAACCCTTCCTAGCATGGAAAACCCAATGCCTGAACCAAGGTAGGGGAAGATGAAAGGAATAATATTGGAAAGTGGTAAGTATGGAGGGAATGGACGATGACCTTTCATAGACCCATCTAGTGGAAACTCATCTGAAAGGGGAAATAGCTTACTAGGGCATTATGTCACCCTCCCAGGTATGAACAAGTTAAAGAGCATAATTTCCAAGGAAATGTTACGAAATGAAGGAGAGTTCAATGCTCTCCAACAAAAATCTTTGCAAATATAGAGGAATGGGAAAGGTTTTCAACAATTGAAGCCCTTTTATATCAATCACCTATCTACAAAAATGGCCTTTAAATACTTGGGCAACAAGGAATTAGCAGGACAAAGAAAGACCTCCACATATTGGAAACCATCATTCACAGAAAAAACAATTGCAATTCATTCTTCTCTTGCCAACGCAACGAGCTACAATGGCATTTGGAAAGAGTAATATCTTCATCTTCTCCATGACTTTTTTCTTCTTTTGTATTTGTAATCCCTCGAGGGGGGTGCATGGCAAGCACTCATGTAAACTGAGTACCCTGCATTTGGAGACATCCCCTTTAGGGAAAGGGCACCCCGGGTTGTATGTCCAAGTGACCAACTACTGTAAGACTTGTGATGCTCAACACGTCTCTCTTAGTTGTGTGCCCTGGACTCACGATTGTACAAGTGATCTTATACTTTCATATGGGAATTCATGGGTATTCTATTATACTGGGGATGCATCAAATCTCAGAGTCATAGATGCGGCCTGGATCAATTGCCGTTGATTGTGTTGCATTTCTAACTTTTTGTTGTGAGTTTGAAGGCACTTGGTTTATCAATGGATAAATAATGTACGACCTCTGCTTGGCCATGGATAAATAATGTACGGCTGAATCTTCTTTGTCCTTTCTAATGTACGGCTTCCTATAAGAATTGTAATTACAATTCACAGTGATGTTATTGCAGTGTTTTCACAATTCTCACCCGTTCTTCTCTAAATTGCAGATGCATATTTCAATATGAAATTTATAGATTTTAGCGTGAAATCTATTAATTCTTTTGAAGTATTTCAAGACACAGGACAAAGGCATGCTTGGTTTTTCAAACAATTATAGTAAATTCATTGTAAAGAAACACAATTTACTTTAAGCATGCATTGAAGTATATACAATTTCCCTATTTTTATACAATTGTTCACTTGATGCTGTATATTTCCTCCCATTTTTGGTATTTATTTCCCATCTATATATGAATCCTTTTTAATTTGGATTTATGGTTAGCCTGGTGGATTATGAGATCTAAGGAAAACACAAATCAAATCGTACACTAGCCAAGGTTTGTTGGTTTGGATAATGAAATCCAGGGAAGACACAATTTTGATCAGTAAAAGGTGAGCATATGGCCTATCCATTTCACCAAAATGGATGTATAAATTGTTATTTAGATCTATTAGAAAACAAATAAAGAATAAAATTTGTAGGCATAAAATTGAGTCCATTGTCCAAAGTTGAATTAGGAATTAAGAAGAATGTTGAGAGGTGCACCTAATCTTCCCTCCAATAAGAAGGAAACAATGCCTATAGGTGCATTTGAGTTCTCATCCACTAAGAAGGAAGCTAAATAAAGAAGAAAAGTTGTAGGCATAAAATCGAGTCCATTGTACAAGGTTGAATTAGGAATTAAGAAGAACGTCGAGAGGTGCACCTAATCTCCCCTCGAGTAAGAAGGAAACAATGCCTATAGGTGCATTTGAGTTCTCATCCACTAAGAAGGAAACCAAATAAGGAATAAAAATTGTAGGCATAAAATCGAGTCCAATGTCCAAGGTTGAATTAGGAATTAAGAAGAACACCGAGGGGTGCACCTAATCTCCCCTCCAGTAAGAAGGAAACAATGCCTATAGGTGCATTTAAGTTCTCATCCACTAAGAAGGAAACCAAATAAAGAAGAAAAGTTGTAGGCATAAAATTGAGTCCATTGTCCAAGGTTGAATTAGGAATTAAGAAGAACGTTGAAACAAAATAAAGAAGAAAATTTGTAGGCATAAAATCAAGTCCATTGTCCAGGTTTGAATTAGGAATTAATAAGAACGTCGAAACCAAATAAAGAAGAAAATTTGTAGGCATAAAATTGATTCCATTGTCCAAGTTTGAATTAGGAATTAAGAAGAACATCGAGAGGTGCACCTAATATCCCCTCCAGTAAGAAGGAAACAATGCCTATAGGTGCATTTGAGTTCTCATCCACTAAGAAGGAAAGGAAGGATTTCCAAACACTTAAATAGAATTCATAGTTTTGGTAGCAAGTAACCCCATAAAGGCCACATGCTCATTCATGTAGATTGCACACTCCTTCTGAAGTAAGACTTGTAAAGAGACATGACAGAGCATTATGGTAATAGACGATGGTGGACAAAGAACCAAGGAGCGAAATTTTGAATTGGGATGTGGCGGGAAGTACTAATCCACACCAGGGCCGACTTCTTGTAACGAGGGATCCTTAGTAATGGAGTCAGAGTTAGTGGGGAGTTATCATTATATTTTTTACTCTTTAGTGTTTGTTTTTTTTAGGTTTTATCTTACTCTATTTGGCATTTCATTTGCTCGTCAGTTTGTCTCCCCATTTAGCTGAGTTTATGCCTTAGTAGACATACTCAGCTAGTAGGAATTTGGTTGGGTGGTGACAGTGGGAACCTGCCATGCCTCTTTATTAACCTCTTTATTATCCTTCTCGATAACTGAGTTTTTCTCTTCCCGGAACTACGAGTTTCATTATTGCCGCTATTGTAACTTTAAAGCAGATAACAGGTGGACTCCTTACGTTTTATCATTCATCTGAACCTAATTTACTAATATTTATTTACCTTTTCCTTTGGGAAGTAAGGACTCTTTGTTTTTTAGCGTATTTCTAGTGGAACATAGGTGGCTCCTAAATGGCCCCTACTCATCTGGTAGCTATTAAATGTTGGCGTCCAAGTGTTAATGGGTGAAGCAGACGAAGGACTCTGGCAGGAGGTTGGTCTATTCAAAAACATTGATACACTTGGGAAGCTTTCTCCTAATGATAAACCTTATTAAACAGACCCATCTACTCTTCCTTCTCGTCCCCTTAGTGGAGGTACCAGTAATACGCCCTCGTTCTCATATTACCTTCCTAGTTTATCAAAATCCTTACCAGAGGTGCAACAACATACCACTGGAAGTAGCCTGAGAGTTTAATATATAGGAGGTGGCTTCTCTGGTTATAGTAGGAAGGTAGCTAGCAATGCACTGCTACCTGGAAAATTCTGCAGACAGTGGAAATCCAATAAGGTGGTGAAAAAAATGGTCTTAGGTTCAGAGATTGGTCTGGAGGAGACATGCAAAATGGAATTATGCGGCTTGGTAGGGAGATTTTCTTACGATAACCTATGCAAGGAAAATCTCCCAGTCTGGGTGGAAAAGGTTTGGTCTCCATTGTTAGGCTACACCCTAGAAGTCTTTTACCTTTCAAAAGGCTGGTTAGGTTTCTTATGTAAATCTGCAGAAGATGTTTCGCTACCATTGGAGAACAGATGGGTTAATGGAGGCAACAACCTCATGTTAAAGATATGGCGGGTGGCCTTTGATCCAGTTACCGAGTATTTCTCCCTTATAAACTTTTGGGTAATATTATCGGGATTATTGTTACACCTTTGGAATGAAGCGGTGTTTCAGGCCATTGAAAACTCACTTAGCAAGTTTATTACGGTTGATAAAGCTTCTCTTTCAGCGGCTTCTAGAAAATTTGGTCGAGTCATGGTTGAAATGGATATCCATATCGGGCTTCCAGAATCCATTAAGATTGAGTGGAGGGGTTGATGCACTCTACAATGTCTGGACTACTTAGGAGTTCCCTTTAGATGTAGCATCTGTTGTAGGACAAGCCACTTGTGGCGGGATTGTAAAGGATTTGATGTTGGGGTTGATGAACCAGAAGTCTCTGATCATTTGAATGGATTTCTGGATTCCTCCCCAGACATTGGTTTCGATGGAAAAGGACCCTTACACCTGGAACAGGATGACTCTAGCCCTTCAGAGTCAATGGGTTCGTTGACGGGTAAGTTAAAATCTCTTTGTCCTGCTCTCTTTTATTCAATGTCATTATGGGAACGTGACGCTCTAAATTCCTCTGAGTGGTTAAATCTTACTACATCAGATGTCGAGATGTCACATTTAGTAGATAGGGGGAGTTCTATTCCTACTGGTGAGATTACAGAGTGTCAGGCGGTTTTGACTTCTTTACCGGTTGGTCCCCCAAGGTTTGATCCTCTTACTGATCCCGATAGCCTAGTTGAGTCTAGTTTTAGGATTATTCTGCAAGTTCACTCCATGGTTACTCATGATACTACTCTGTCGTATCACTCTCATGGGTCCCAGTGTCCTCAGGTTGGAGTTTCCTCTTCTCCACTTGGATATCGGGAACCAGATGATGATGAAACCTCTCTTATGGTTGTCCTTGACTCTTTATTACCTTTTATCCGTGACCGAGACTCCACTTTATAGTCACCTATTTACCTTGGCAAGTTTGTCTTAAACCCTTCTATTGGTGATGGGGAGGCTAGCTCGTCATGCTCACTTGTTTATGGGGTAGGGAAGGAATTCGACTCATCTAAGGGCCTGGGTATAGAACACTCGTCGGTTAAAACTAGGAGTGCCCACAAACATTCTGCAACCTTGTCTTCTTTAGAATCAAATACTCATACAACCACTGATGGTGGGGAACTTACAGCATTGAAGGCCTTGGTGTGGGCAAAGTGATGATTTTTCTTTCCCTCAACCTAAGAGGGACTAGAGGCACCCTAAAATTTGCCTTTGTTCGTAGTTTTCTTGATAAATCGCACCATGAAATTGTTTTCTTTCAGGAAATTTTGGTCCATTCTGAAAAAAGCAACAAATTTTATGCATTCTTTACGGTCAACTTGGTTCAGTTGTGCAGTCAATTCAGTTGGAACTTCTAGTGGAATGTTGGTTACTTGGGATCCAAACATTTTTTATCTAGTCTTGTTTCTTACCTGTGGTGGGATTTTATTGACAGGGATCTGTTTCTCTAGCAAAAGGGAGCTTTCCTTTCTAAACATCTATGATCCCTTTTTGGAGCGGAATTTTTTTTGGAACCTGGTGATAGACTCTGGTTCGCTAGCTCTAAAAAAATTAATTATCGCGGGGGAATCTCAACTTGACCCTTTCCTCGGGCGATATTTGGGGAGGCTCATCATCCTTGGGGAATTTGGCGGGTTTCTTTAAAACTTTCTTTCAAACTCATAATCTCATAGACATTGTTCCAGGGAAGGTTGTCCCCACTTGGTGAAATGGTCGATCTAGAGTTCACTTGATCGCAAAAAGACTGGACAGATTCTTCATCTCAGAAGAATTTCTTTGAGTGGTCATCATATACAATTCTTGGGTGGAATATATGTTCATTTTCGATCACTCTTCGATCCTTCTCTAGCTGGAATTACCACCACTTTATAAAGCCTATCCATTCAAGCTAAATCCTCAATGGATATTGGAACAGGGTTTCATAGTGATAGTTCAAAATCTTTGGAATGATCCAAAATATCTTGGAGAGGATGGAAAACATAAAATATTAGTATGGAAACTAAAATATCTTAAGGCGTGCACTAAACAATGGAAAAATCTCTATAATCTCATGACAAATGCTCATCTCAGAAACTTGGAGAATGATATAAAATCCCTGATACAAAACTCTCTAGATGGATCAAGCTCACCAAAGAAAGAATCATTATTAAAAAATATGGAGAAAGAAAGGAACAAGTTAATAAATGAAAGCGAAGAACTTTGGCGTCAACGCAGTTGGGCAATCTAGATTCACTGATCTAAAAATGAAGAAGACTTGTATTCTTGAAAATATTTGCAAGTTAAATTTTATGTGTTAAAAGCAAATGGATCAACTTTGCAAACACATCTTTAATAAGATTTACTCATTCAAAATGCATATAAACAGTAGCATAATCAATGAACAAAAAACACATAACACAACAAATGATAAAGGAGTTCACCCCTCTCTTGGGTTACATCTCCTGGTCCAGCTTCCAATGGATCATTTGTATTATTTGCTCAAAGTGATAAAAAAATTTCTTTAAAATGCTCAAAATGACCAATAGACTGCTCCAATGGCTTCAGAACATCCAAAAACCCTTAGCTGGGCTTTTTCGGCACCTCGTTTGGCCAAAAAATGAAGAAAATAGGCTTCCTTGAAGTCTCCCCTTCAAGCTTGTTGTCTCTGCATCTACAAAATGCACCTCCTCTCGCTCAACCTAGCCCACATGCAATTTAAAGCATAAAAACTTGGAAACGGGCGCAATCGCACAATCGGTCCAAACTGTCGAACCGTTTATGCGTTGGCCCTAACTACCAAGGCCCGTGGGCACATGGCAGTCATATGACCGTGCGCCAACACAACAAGGCTAATGTTTAACAACCATCAGAACCATATGTCAAACCCGTAGGCATTGGTATAGTGGTCACATGGTATGCCAAACCGCACACATATATCGACGGTTATAATATGGTTACGGTGGTAACCACCATAGCGTTGGTCGCATACAATACAACACATGACCATGGGTCGGGGCTTAGCCCCGGCCCGGCCCATGCCCAAATTCACATTATAACAATGTTAAATATAATATTTGTAACATATATAACAAGGAACATGCATGGGCGTGCCGGTTGGGTAGCCTTTCCCAAAGCTTTACCCTGCCCGGAGGTCACGGGGTTAACTCCTGCTGAGTGCAAAGGTTTTAACAAATAAACAAGTGACACATGGCGGCCTTTGATTCGACCACATGTCGCATTCCCATTCACTGCCAAAAACACGTCATATGCCAACTGTCCAATAACTGTCTGCCACATCAGCGTACGACCTGCCATGTCATCCATACGGTATGCCACGTCATCGTCCGTATGGACTGTACAGACTGTATAGTCAACATCCCTTTTTTGCTTGTTTGCCATTTTGAACAGAATGTGATATCTCTCGCTCCCGATGTTTATTTGAACCCAAATAAGTTGTGTTGGGTTTGCAACAACGAGTCTTCGCTCTCGTCCGATTTGAAGCAATTCCAAACACTTTGAATTTTTGAGCAAAATTTGATCCCCTGATCACACCTCCTCATTGGAAATCTTTTGTACCTCCAAAAGGCTATATCCAGTCTATGTGAAGATGAGGGTAGAGTTCCCTCACTCTTCCAACCTCAATCCACTTGTCTTTTCTTGGATTTGTACCTTTAAGACCAACTCGAAGATACTCCACATTTCCTCGTTTTGAATTTCGCATTCTCCTGTCAAGAATGGTGTCTTGATGCAGTTCTGTAAGATATTCTAGGGAAAAATCATCTATAGAATGAATCTGAACATGCTCTCCATGATCATCAATCAATGGAGGCTCATACAATTTCAAATTCTCAACATTAACAACTGCATACATTTTCATATAAGGAGGCAAATCTAAACGAAAGGCATTGTTACCAATCTTGTCGATAATCTTGAAAGGACCATATCGAATCGGTTTCAATTTTTTACCTTCTCCTTTAAGTCTCTCCTTATTGATGTAAAGCCAAAATTCATCTCCAAATTGGAAACTGTGATCAACACGATGCTTGTCATGTCTTGTCTTGTACTTGGCTTGACTCTTTTCCAACTGCTCTTGCACCACTTGATGTATCGACTGAATTTGTTCAATGAACTTTTCTGCCCTATCAATGTCATATTGACCAT
>ML784142.1:978422-1007227 GCA_009831015.1 Picea engelmannii | reverse complement strand
ATCTAATTTCTCAGCATTAACTTCTCCATTGTATATTGGCAATTCGAATTTAATATCAAGCTTTAATGAAGGAATTTGTGAAGGAGTTTTACCATGTCCCTTTGGAGAATTCGGAAGAGGTCTTGAATTGGTAGAAGAAGAATGTCCCTTTGGAGAATTCAGAAGAGGTCTTGAATTGGTAGAAGAAGAAGAAGAAGAAGATGGAGGAGAGGGTGGTGGAGAGGCACCATTCCCTCCATTTCCATTTGGAGTTTTATCACCACTGTCTCCCTTATGCTTTGAAGGATTGGAGCCTTCATCTTGCAACCTTGTATTCCTTTCTATCAAGATCTTCATCATCTCTCTCATTTCCATGACAAATTTTTTGAGATCTTCATCTTCTGCAGGAACATGTTCATGACTCTCTTCATGAGCCATACTTGGTGAATGCCTCCTTGAAACTTGCGGTTATGGAATATGTTTCCTCCTTCAAGGATGAGAACTTGGCTCTACAAGTTGACCTTCTCCTCTTGTGCATTTCAACCTTGTGAGCATCAGAAAACAAAACACTTGCAAATAATCAAGTCTTCAAAAACCTATGCTATGATACCAACTTGATCTAAAAATGAAGAAGACTTGTATTCTTGAAAATATTTGCAAGTTAAATTTTATGTGTTAAAAGCAAATGGATCAACTTTGCAAACACATATTTAATAGGATTTACTCATTCAAAATGCATATAAACAATAGCATAATCAATGAACAAAAAACACATAACACAACAAATGATAAAGGAGTTCACCCCTCTCTTGGGTTACATCTCCTGGTCCAGCTTCCAATGGAGCATTTGTATTATTTGCTAAAAGTTCTCAAAAATGTGCTTTATAATGCTCAAAATGACCAATAGACTGCTCCAATGGCTTTAGAACATCCAAAAACCCCTAGTTGGTCTTTTTCGGCACCTCGTTTGGCCAAAAAATGAAGAAGATAGGCTTCCTTGAAGTCTCCCCTTCAAGCTTGTTGTCTCTGCATCTACAAAATGCACCTCATCCTCTTGTTGTGGGCACATGGCAGTCATATGACCGTGTGCCAACACAACAGGGCTAATGTTTAACAACCATCAGAACCGTATGTCAAACCCGCGCACATTGGTATAGTGGTCACGTGGTATGCCAAACCGCACACATATATCAACGGTTATAATATGGTTACGGTGGTAACCACCGTAGCGCTGGTCACATACAATACAACACATGACCATGGGTCGGGGCTTAGCCCTGGCCCGACCCACGCCCAAATGCACATTATAACAATGTTAAATATAATATTTAGAACACATATAAAAAGGAACATGCATGGGCGTGCCGATTGGGCGGCCTTTCCCAAAGATTTACCCTGCCCGAAGGTCACGGGGTCGACTCCTACTGAGTGCAAAGGTTTTAACAAATAAACAAGTGACGCGTGGTGGCCTTCGATTGGGCCACATGTCGCATTCCAATTTGCTGCCAAAAACACGTCATATGCCAACTACCCAATAACTATCTGCCATGTTAGCGTATGGCCTACCAGGTCATCTGTAAGGTATGCCACATCATCGTCCGTATGGACTGTACGGACTGTACAGTCAACATCCCTTTTTTGTCTGTTTGCCATTTTGAAAAGAATGTGATATATCTCGCTCGCGATGTCCGTTTGAACCCAAATGAGTTGCGTTGGGTTTGCAAAGATGAGGCCTACACTCTCGTCCGATTTGAAGTGATTTCAAACACTTTGAATTTTTGAGCAAAATTTGATCCCCTGATCATTCACAGTGGTGATCAAAACACTAATTTTTCCCATAATTTCGCGAATTTCAAGAGGAATTGCAAGTTTGTCTAGGAGATAATGAATGAAGAGGGGCATTTACATACTAGTCAGAAAAACATAAAAGAAGAGGCAGTAAAACATTTAAGAAATAAATTCAAAGAGCAAGTTGTTCCTTCTACAAACGATCAAGTTAGAGTGGCAGTTATGTTCTCTAGACTGATAACAGAAGCAGAAGATGAAGCCTTGTTTACACCGATACAATTGGGGGAAATAAGAGAAGTTTTAGATAAATTCAAAGTTGATAAGTGTCCAGGGATGGATGGTTGGACTGCCAAATTTTTTATCCACTTCTTTGATCTAGTAGGGAGGGATCTCCTCAATATGGATGAAGAATCAAGATTAAAAGGCTATATTTCAAGCGGCTTAAAATCAATTTTCATTGCCTTAATCCCCAAAGTGAACAAGCCTCTTACCTTTGGGGATTACAGACCCATATCACTTTGCAACATTTGCTATAAAATCATTTCTAAGATTATAGCAAATCAGATTAAGTCGATCCTGTCCAAATCACTTTCTAAGGAGTAGTTCGGATTTTTACAAGGTAGACAGATCCAGGATTCCATTGGAACAGTTCATAAGTGCCTCCACAACATTAGAAAAAAGAAATTAAAATATTTAGTCTTAAAAATGGACCTTCAAAAGGCTTATGACTGCATAAATTGGGATTTACTGAGGATGATTCTTCTGCAAATTGGTTTGGGTTTAAGGGTGAAAAATTGGATCATGAGTTGTGTTGTTTCCACATCCTTTGTAGTTTTAATAAATGGAGAGGCCACAGATGTCTTTAAAAGCGGAAGAGGATTAAGGCAAGGATGCCCTTTATCTCCCTTGCTTCTTATTCTGATTATGGAAAGATCAAGCTTGTTATTAAAGGAAAGTCGAAGGAAAAGGAAGCTGGCTAGTATCAAAGTTTCTAGAACCATATATATTCTCCATATTTTATTTGTTGATGATGTGATTATTATGACTAATGCTACTATGCAGGAATGGTGGGAGATAGATAAGATTTTAAAATCTTTATGCTCGTCCTTATGCTTACAGGTGAATGCAACAAAGACCACCATTCTTCAAAAAGGCTTATCGAAGAAGATTTAATTCCTTACAAATCCATGTTTCCTTGTATTTTCTCTGATCTTGCATCGAGTTTCAAATATCTTGGTTTTTTTCTCAAGCCTGGGCCGCAGCAAGTTGAAGACTAGAGTTGGTTGATTAAAAAAATGGAAAAAAAGATTGATAATTGGTGTTACAGATGGTTGTCGTTGGGAGGTTGGTTCACCTTATCAAAATTTGTTTTAGAAAGCCAGCCTGTTTACTGGCTGTGATTGGTGGTTATTCCCTGCTTTATCTTAAATACTTTTAGAAAAATGATGTTTAATTTTCTCTGGAAAGGAAACATTGAATCTAACCACTACCATCTATGCAAATGGGATTAGATTTCATTACCAAAGTTATTTGGTGGTTGGGGTCTACGAAATATCTTTGACTTTAAACAAGCTTTGGCCACGAACTCACTGTGGAGAGTTTTATCGAGTGCAGGTATACAACATAGAGTTATAAAGGATAAGTATCTCCCTCACACGACAATTAAAAATTGGTTCAGATCACAAACATTCCAACAAAAGTTGACATCAAGAATTTCGGGTGGTCTATTGAAATCTATTCACTTAATCACCCACTGGTTAAGTTGGAATCCGGGATCGGGTCAACTCATTGCTCTTGGGAAAGACAAGATTCTTGGGATGGGAGAAAAGTCCTTCCTCTCAAATAATCTTTTGTCCATTGTTAATCTTTGGAACATTTTCACTCTTGCTTAGGCTAGGAGGCATTTTGACAGTCAGCTTTCATCCTCCTCTTGGCATAGCAGTAGTGAATTGGGCTTTACAGGTGACTTAGCCACGGAATTGGACCAATTCAGACAAGCCCTTTTTTACTTTGGAGCTTACCTACAAGATATTGAAGATGATTTGATGTGGATAGGTGGTGATAACACTGGATATCCCACAATAAAAAATTTCTATTGGGTCATTTTGTCAACTAAGAACGTGAGGAAACTTGGTGGTTGGAGGCAGTCTATCTGGAAATGGAACATTCATTTAAAAATCAAATTTTTTATTTGGTTGGCAGCGGAAGGAAAAATTCTTACTTGGGATACCCTTCAATCAAGAGGATGGGAAGGTCCTCGTCGATGCTACCTTTGTAAACAAGATTTAGAAAACATATATCATCTTTTTCAGTAGCGCCCCTTTACCAAGTCGGTTTGGGAAAAAGTGATTATTGATCAAGGTTTTAAAAATAGTTGGAAAGGTAATACCTTGTCGGAATGCTTCAAGAATTGGTTTGAGGATAAGACAGTCCCATCTGCAATAGTTGCTCATATCTATTGGTTTTTATAGTTAGAGTGGAAAAAAACTATTTTTGAGGGAACCACTCCATCTCTCCATGCAGTTATTTATAAGATTTTGGCACTCCAAATTAGAGTCTCGACTCCAATTAAGGATAGACCCGCGAGAGATATATTGATCCAGCAACTAAGTAATACAACTTTAGTATGGTTCGATGGAGGGGCTCAACTTGATAGCACATCGTGTGGAGCGGGAGGAGTATTTAAAACACCATATTTATCAGTCATAAGATGGGTTTATAATTGTGGCAGAGGCACCAACACAAGAGCGGAGCTTATGGGTGCTTGGGCTACTCTCATGCTGGCATCTCATGTGTCACTACATCATCTTCAAATCTTGGGTGATTCTAAAGTTGTAATTGATTGGTTGTCCAAAAGAGGAAGGCTCCAGGTTTGCGCAATCAAGGGATAGAAATCCGTGATAAAAGACTTAATCAAACATTTTCATTTTGTCAGCTTTGAACACATTTTTAGGAATTTCAATATGGAAGCAGATCTTCTTTCAAAACATGCACTAAGAGAAAGAGAAGGTAGAATTACTTATTATCCCTAGTCTAATGGCACTGAAGGACCCAAAAGAAATCTTAATCTTCACTAATTTACTGATTTTGGGGCTTTCTTCGTGTATTTAAGTGTCAGTTTTAGCTTTACTGTTTCAGATATGGTCTTTTTGTAGAAGATCAGGGTGATCTTTTGTACTACTCTCGGTCTCTTGTTATAGGGATGTAATCCCTCGAGGGGGGTGCATGGCAAGAACTCATGCAAACTGAGTACCCTGCATTTGGAGACATCCCCCTTGGGGCACGAGCACCCCGAGTTGTATGTCGAAGTGACAAACTACTGTAAGACTTGTGATGCTCAACACATCTCCATTAGTTGTGTTCCCTGGACTCACGATTGTACAAGTGATCTTATACTTTCGTATGGAAAGTCATGGGCATTCTATTATACTGGCGATGCATATTTCACAAGTCTCACTCGTTCTTCTCTAAATTGCAGATGCATATTTCAATATGAAATTTATAGATTTTAGCGTGAAATCTATTAATTCTTTTGAAGTATTTTAGGACACAGGCCAAACGCACGCTTGGATTTTTCAAACATTTATATTAAATTCATCGTAAAGAAACACAATTTACTTTAAATTTTTTATTAGTCAATGAATTTGTTGTTTATTTGACATCAATTTCCATTGACTTAAAAAAATTTCAGGGAAATCTAATGTTTTAGATAAAAAATACATTTTTTTATTTTTTAATCTATAAAATAACTTATTTTTTTTTAAATTGTTATTGGTTGGTTGAAAAGTTCAAAGACTTATTGTAACCTTCACGTCCTTCAAGAATTTAGATTAATTTCACAATCAAAATTTCATACTTCTATAAATAATTTTCTGTTTTCAATACTCACTCTCTTGTGGAAACAAGCAAAACAGTTCAGAAATTTATTATGTCACAACGTGTACGTTTTAGACAAAGTACACAGATCAGAAGTTTATTGTGACAACAACTCCATTGATTAAGATAGCTTCACAAATTTATTATGACGTTGACTACACTTATTTTTTCTGTCATACTAGCTACTCACCGAACCAATAGGAGGAAGATGCCAAGGATGCCTTCAATCTCCATGCAGATATCAAAATTGTATCTTTTTGGGTTTTCCAAAAGTTCAAAGCGTTTCTAGAATGTAATTTAAGAAAGGATAACCAATTTTATAAAACTTTAAAATAGATTACAATAATAATATATTATATGAAAAATAGATTATAATCATAATAATATAGTAATATTAATAATCAATTATAATTCTAATGAAAAAATTAATAGTAACAATTAATTTCACTAAGTAAATAATCAATTATAATTATAATAAAAATATTAATATTGATAATTATTTTTACTAATTTTTAGTAATAAAATTTAAATAATAAACTTAATTATGTATATGAGGTTTTAAATCATTATTATTATCAATTTTCAAACCTGCCAAAAGCAGGAACTATGTTGCCTTGCAACTCTTGTTTTTATACAATTTGTTTACTTGATGTTGTAGAGTAAATCCTTTATATATATTTCCTCCAGTTTTTGGTATTTCTTTCCCATTTATATATGAATCCTTTTTAATTTGAATTTATGGTTAGCCTCGTGGATTATGAGATCTAGGCAAGAGACAAATCAAATCCTACACTAGCCAACAGAACGGTTTGATGGTTTGGATTATGAGATCTAAGGAAACACAACTTTGGATTATGAGATCTAAGGAAACACAACTCTGATCGGTAAAAGGTGGGCTTTGATTGGTAAGGTGGGTTTATGACTTGTCCATTTCACCAACATGGTACTACAGAAACAAGTTTTGATCTTTGTTTTCGATGTAATTCTGAGTACTACATTTCTACTACAAAAGAGAATGAGCTTTATTTCTCTTTTGGGTTCAAGGCTTAGCTTCTTTCTATATGTCCCTAGGCCCAAGTAAATGAACATGTCATTGTTTTAATTCCCAACCCAAAACAAATATTTTGATACCAATAGTTCATTCCAAGCACAAGGATCATTACTAAATCTGTTTAGGCATTCTCAAATTGGCACTCTATTCTTTTAAAATGTGCAATCATAGCAAGCATTCCTCTGTATGCATATGCATGTTCCAATAATAATAACTTTGTTATGTTGGATGTATACCCTACTTGATAACTACTAAGAGATAACCTGTGAATTAGAATCTGAGCCAAAATATGGAAAACCCAATTTCTATGCAGAAATTTCAAAGAATGTGTGCCAACCAGCTTGATAAATCAATATAGCTCCTCAACCAAATCGAGGGCCAATAAACAATCAAACCTATGTCTAAGATAACCTTCACAGAAAGGAACCCAAGCTCAATACATTGCACTAAATTTTGAAACCTTGAATGAACTTGGGAATTCCATTGATTAACAATGCCATGTGACTAAGTACTCAATCAGTGTCCCATGTCCCAAAATGTTGGAAGTAATGCTTACATTAGTGATTGGTTTGGAGTTTGTTTTGGTTGTGGAGAGATTATCTCAACCATAATATCCAAATTTAGAATAAGTTGGATCTCACAACAAGAATGTAAATGTATTTATATTGTGCATATATGTAATGGAAAACAAGGTTTTGTGTGCAATTGTATTTTCTAAGTTGATATCAGAGTTGAGTGCTCTGATTTATATCCCTCGTGGAGAGCCCATTAAGTTGAGAGTATTTTTTTTGTGTTTTATGTGGACTGCAAACTACTGGTTCTGTTGAATCTATTGTCGCCAGAATGGGCATCACGAGATTGTTTTCGTGAGAAGTCGTGGTACCTTTCCATTCTACAGGAAGGGAGCCAAATACTACGAGTATTTCTGCGATCTTGAAAGTGGAAAGATTGTCCAATGATGATACAACCAAACGATACCTCCTGCACGAGATTGTCAGCAAGCATGGTGATACCTATGTCTAAGCTAACCTTCATAGAAAGGAACCCAAGCTCGATACATTTCACTAAAATTTGAAACCTTGAGTGAATTTAGGAAATCCATTGATTAACAATGCACAATGCCCAACGCCTGAGTTCTCAATTAGTGTCCCAAAATATTACCATAAAAAATGTTTACCATGACAATACACTGACAAACTTGAATTGATATGTGTAATAAAATGACAATGGCTTGAGGTCTAGTCAAGCTAGATTGGGAATATGGACAAAATTGATCATCCCCAAAATATAGTGTGATGGTGTAGAAATGATTACAACACCACCAAAATGAACTACACCTTTGTGACTTGGAATCTCAGCTACATGAACTATACCTCTTTTTTTGTTCTTAATAATGGCTCACGCCCCCACCCCCGCCCCCCCATTTTTTAAAGCTGAAAGAGGTATTAGGTAGGGCTTCCATGTTTCTCCTCTTATATTCCTTCTAGTGGTTGAAATCCTTAGCATATTATATTCCTTCTAGTGGTTGAAATGCTTAGCAGAATATTGAAGGAAGTTGTTATATCTGAAAGACTGAAAGGAATCAACTTAGGGCCTTCATGTAACATCACTCATCTACTTTTTATAGATGACATCCTCATTTTCTGTGAAGGAACTAGGGAGTCTTTGTATTATTTAAATGAGATTTTTAATAGTTTCTTTCAAGCAACATGTATGCACATTAATAAAGAAAAATACCCCCTCACCACTTGGGGTCTCTCTAAGTTAAAAAGAAATAATGTCTCCCAACTCCTCTCCTTTCAGGTAGGGGACTTTGAAGTAGTGTTTAAATACTCGATTTTTTTTTTCTAAATTCCATCTGGTATAGGAAGTATGATTGGTTATGGATGATAGAAAAGTTGGAAAATAAATTTAATGGTTGGTGCAAAAAATGGATCTCTAGTAGGGGTGGCAGGTATGGGGTGGATTATTCAAAATATCGGAGGAAATTTAGTGGCCTTCTATGCTTGGGGCCTAAGTAGCATCTCTAGTAACATTGTTGAAGCATATGCTCTACGGGAAGGTCTCAAGATCACTAACGATATATGAATCCTCAATATTTCTATATCAAGGTGATTCAATGTTAGTGATAAGATCACTGATCAAAAAGCATATTGTTGGGAACAATATCTTTATCAATATCATGTCTTGTTCACTCACCCTTGTATATAAATTTGAAGAATACTCCTTGTAACATATTAAGCATGAGCACAATTCATGTGTTGATCAATGGGCTAAAGAAGGGATAAGCTTGGAAGAAGTCATACTCAAAATCAATGGGCTATGAAGGAAACACCCCCCTCCCTTAATTCATATGAGAAACACTTTAATAGGAAAGGATAATTGGCAAGGTTTGGGAACCATTATTCATGTGTTCACATGGATTACAAGACGACTTGATTGTACAATAGTCGAATGCATTTATTTGAGATTGTGTGAGGTTAAGTGTACACACTCGGGTATATCTGAAACATAGTTTCATTTTGGAATGGATCCAGAATTGAATTCCCCCCCCTATGGCCTCAGGGTTTTGTGTATTCCTCTGATGTTTCATCAATTTGAATCAAACTCTTTCTATTACACTTTCTATTACACTTATTGTTACAATTGTGATAAAATTTGTGAGTAGTGGTTTATTTTTCTTGTTGGTCGAGCAAGAACGAATCCCTCTTGGAGCAATGTTAAATGCATTTTCATATGACATGAGGAAATGGTTGAAGCCAATAGTTCAGGCCTTCAAAACATTTTGGCTAAATTAGCGTATTTGGATTAGACCATTGTCATTCTTGTTCAACACATAAACATCCCGGAGATGGAATGTCAGAAATTAAGATAATTGGTTTTCCCTCATAATTCCCACTCAACCTCAATTAACCAAGGATCTACAATTTCATGCCTTGGAATATTACAAGATGAGCATAAGGGTTGGGATTTATTGCTAATGGACATTGAAGAAAATACTCCTTCTCATGGGGGAGTGAAGGAAGTTTCAAACAATGAGTCTTCCAACCATTAATGTTTTACAAAGTTATATTTTTTTTTGGACAGTATGTTAAAGACATTTGCAGCCATATTGCATGGACGTATTATAGGAAGGTTTATGTAATTGTCATTATGTTAGCAGTGGAGGAATGTATATGTAATGAGCCAAATTTTGTAAAGTTTTTTGAACTTGTTGATTGACTTTGGCACAACCCTTATATAATATAAAGTTCCAGTTCATGTCTAAAAAAAACAAATGTCTCTCTAGAGTAGGAAGGCTATCCTTAGTTAAAGCAATGCTTGAGGCCATATTGATCTACTGGATGTCCTTGGTCTGGATCACAAAAGGAACTCTAGGGAAAATCAAATAGATATACTTTCATTTCTTATGGTTAGGGGACATCGAGAGGAAAATTATGGTCTTAGCCTCTTGGAAAATGATATCCACTCCTAAATCCATAGGGGGGTGGGGATTAAAAATCATATTCCTCTTTTCTAGAGCCAATATACAATTTCCGTATTTTTATACAATTTTCATATATTAAAAATCATACACAATTTCTATATTTTTATACAATTTGTTTACTTGATGCTACACAGTAAATCCTTTATATATATTTCCTCCATTTTTTGGTATTTCTTCCCATCTATATATGAATCCTTTTTAATTTGAATTTATGGTTAGCCTCATGGATTATGAGATATAGGGAAGAGACAAATCAAATCTTACAGTAGCCAATGGAACGGTTTGATGGTTTGGATTATGAGATCTAAGGAAACACAACTCTGATCGGAAAAAGGTGGGTTTATGGCCTGTCCATCCAACATGGTATTACAGAAACAAATTTTGATCTTTGTTTTTGATGCAATTTTGAGTACTACATTTCTACTACAGAAGAGAATGAACTCTATTTCTCTATTCGGTTCAAGGCTTAGATTCTTTGTTTATTTCCCTAGGCCCAAATAAATGAACATGTCGTTGTTTTAATTCCCAATATGGACTTCGGCAATCCAGACTTTGGGGTTTTCAATTTTCAACCTCCACTTCCTCTGCAGTGACTATTTCTCAGAGTGTAAGATCTGCTAACACCTATCCCTCGTAACCGAATGGTTCAGATGAAATCCAGCTCTTCGACCTTCAAAAGTTATTTTTTAACACCTTCTCTTTCTTTCGGAGTGATTTTCTCTGAAGTGGTAGATCCTCTTCCACATGTCCTCCTCAAATCGATGGCTCTAGCTCGCTTCAGGGCTTCATCACTTTCTACCAAGACCAGATCAACAGTCTTTGATGCCCTTATCGATCAACGGTCAAGATTCACTTTGGGGCTTCGACGCTTTCACTCTCTTATTTCCTCCAGAGTATTTTGTACCCAGATTTTTGGATCTGATGCCATGCATCCACCTTAATCAACAACTCTGCCTCCTCTTTGGGACATTTTCCCCTTCAACCAGATCAACGACCCTTCGACTCCCTTCACGATCAACAATCGATATCTCCTTCAGGGTTTTGGTGTTTTCCCTCTCTGATTTCATCCAGAGTTCTAGATCTGGTGCCGCGTGTCCACCTTCAAATCGATGGCTCTCATCTTCTTCGAGACTTCGACCTTTGGGATTCTCAAATCTCAACTTCTCCTCCTTCACTTTTCTCCCGGATTTCAAGATCTGATGGCGCGTGTCCTTTTGCAGATTAACGGTTGATATTTACTTCGGGTATTTACCTAAAGTCCACAGATCCACGCCACCTGTCCTCTCAGATTAGATGGTTGGGATTTACTTCGGCACTCTGGGCTTCGAGAGTTTCAATTCTCAACTGAACCCCTCGAAGTGATTCCCCTGGAGTTCACAATCCATCGCCAGATGTTCTCTGGATTCGACGGTCCAGATCTTCTCCAGCTCTCTAGGCTTCAGGAGTTTCAAATCTCAACTAAAAATCCTCGAAGTGACTTCCCCCGAGTTGTTGATCTGCTGACACGTATCTCTTGGTGATCAACGGTCCCAAATTAATTCAGGACTTTGGGACTTTGACAAGTCCACTCTCTAGTATGAACAAGGGTTAAATCTCATGTATTTTACCTGGATCCAACGACTGTCGATCCTCTGCACTCATATCCAATGGCTAGGATTTGTTCTTCTCCTTTGTGTTATCCTTTTATGCTTGGACGTAGATCGGATGGTCTAGATCTCTTCCCACAACCGATATGACGGTTGTTGTTGGTCCTCCTCTTGAGATTTTGACTTCTTCCAACTTAGAAGATTTTTTAATTGTTCAAAGGCCTCTGTTGTCACAGGGGCACACCCAGGGTTCAACGCTCAACAATGCACCAACAAAACCCTAACTACCGGCCCTTTTGGTAACACCTACGAAGCAGATAAAGTCTCACTCGAGGTAGAGGAAGGGGTGGTTGTAGGACTTAGGTGTTTGCAACCTTAGCTGGGACACGGGTCTATGATCACAATACTCTATCAAATCACTTAGTAGTTATAGTTCATCAATATTTAACCAATATCTACTTCATAGATAAAATCATAATTATAAAGCATCGCAATATTTACCTAGATATAACATATTCAAGAACTAAGCACATTCACATAGGTTAGATCTAGCATTCATCCATATTATTAAGCACAAAGCATCAACAAATCTATTTATCATTCCTCTATATCAAAGCACTTAAGAAAGTAAACACATAAACACATCAATAAATTGCACAAAGCATAGAAACACAGGATATATGTGGTTCACCCACAGCCTAGGGCTACGTCCACCAACTCTTCTTCTTCTTTATTGTCTTATGTCAATCTTCTACCTGCACAAAGCCAAAAGATCCTACTCCACATAGGACATGAGATCTGTGCGCACTCTGCTAGATCCTCCTTCCTCGAGCTAGGTTGTAGCATTTCAATAGTCTCTTACAGTCACTTGCACTTAGCCTCGCAAGTTTCATAGAGTATGCACAAATCATTTACAACTATTAATTTCACTTAGCACTTGGTATCACACACTTGCGCTCTTGCACTTAGCATACATACACCTCCTACTTACATCGCCTAGTTTTCTATTTATACATTACAAAATGGGCCTAAACATGGGTAAACCCATGGGCCACATTCCCATACCCGTTACATAAGCCCAAAACCCAAAAATCCGTAACAAGGGGCCGAGATCCTACGATCTCTACTTCGACTTGTGCTCCACCTTCGATAGCCTGTCGAAGTCCCAAAATAGGTCAAACATGACCAATTATCCTCAAAACTTGGTCAAGGGCCAATAGGCCCCCAACACTCACCTGTGACTCGTCTCGAGTCACTCTGGTCTGGGTAGCTCTGCTTCAAAAGCCTCGAGATTGGCTTGAGCTACTTCGACCTTTTGCTGCGCCAAGGCCTCTTGCTCGACGAACTCTTGGATGACTACTTCATTGAGAGGTCTCTCTAAGCATTGTTCGACTGCAATGACGACTTGTTCTAGCTCTACTCCTCGGCCTTTAATTTCCTCAAATAGTTAAAATGCTTCATCCTGAACTAGTTGGAGCCTCTGAGTCACTTCCATGAATTTTCTCTATATGGTGTGGACCTTTTGTTGAGCAGTGTGTTGTTCCTGTTATCGCTTCATCCTTTCAACTACTGATGGGAGTTTCAATTGCACCTGTACTGTTGCTGCTTGCTTCTTTTCCTCCTCGAGCTGTGACTCCAGTTCCTTCAATTCAGGATCCTTAGTGAGTCACTCATAAGTTTTGGCACTGCGATCACATAGTTGTTTACATTCCATGGAGAGGGCCTTGATTCTTTCAACTGTGCTTCGAGCAATTTCTTCTCTTTGATCTCATACATCTGGCGGAGTGTTGGGCACTATTCGTAGCTCCAGATTTGTGATTCTCTATTGAAGTTGTTGGATAGCTTCCGCAAGATGCGCTACTTGATTCTCTACTGGTTCTTTTTCTTTTTTCGCTAAGCTTGTCACAGAGAGAAGTTCTTTGCTGACTTCTTCTCTTATTCCAACTTGCTCCATGAGAAACTACTCTTTCTCTTGCTAGATTTGTGCTCTGTCTTCTTCAAAATTAGTTTGGAGGGAATCCTTCTCCTG
The DNA here is from genome assembly GCA_009831015.1 of Picea engelmannii. Lineage (NCBI taxonomy): Eukaryota > Viridiplantae > Streptophyta > Pinopsida > Pinales > Pinaceae > Picea > Picea engelmannii. The sequence goes on along the minus strand of ML784142.1, from coordinate 993,431 downwards.
GTGCGTAACTCGACGTTGCTCTACCATTTCCTCTTGTTCTTGCTTCAGGGCCACTATGGCCTGTTCTTTCTCTTCTTGCACTCGACGATGGCGAGCTTCGGTCGCATCATCTAGTCTGCTAAGTTGGGCAGGCTCATCTCCCAACTCTGGTTCTTCTGATGGTGGAGGCGTAGTGCATACTGCGCGGATGGATTGAAGGGCCTGTTGTACTCCTCTCAGCTCTGTCGTGATTATGTCATACAAGGCTTCTTGCTTGGCTTCATTGTTCTTCAAAATATCCTACGAAGCGTCTGATACGACTGCGATGATGAATTCAAAGTCATCGAGCGTGAGTATAGTCTAAAGCTTTGACTTGGTTGTTTTGGATTTCTTCCATGATGTAGGTTTCGTTAGGGAAACCTTCCTTTTCTTCGATGGATCTGTGTCATCAAGGGGGTTTTGTGGTGGGGTTACTTCACCTTGATCCTTCTTATCTTCTTCCATTTCTTTTTCTTCTTTATCCTCCTTGCCCACTTCGTCACCTCCTCCTCCGCTAGGTGAGTCTGAAGCAGTCTCTTATGAGGCATTGCTCAGTTCCTATACATCTTCTTTCTTCTTCCTTCTGCTATTGCGAGGTGCATTATACTCCTCGCGAGTAACTACTAGGCTTCCAATGAGGTTTCGGTTAGACAATTTTGCCTTATCGACTGGTATAAGGAACTTTGCGGGCCATTCCTTAGTGATTTCTTCCAGGTCCTCCTCGATGGGCTTATAGTATGACTGAAGCTCTTCTTTATTCTCATCTGTGTGTGCGGTAATATATATGAAATGCCTATCAGCACAAAACTTCATGAGGGGTATGAACCTATCCAGAGTGTTCGACATCATACGGGGGAACGATTCGATATCCCTTTTCAGCTGTAGGTAGTAGGTATGGAATATTGCATTCGACTGCCACTATTTTCCCATGTTGCTCGAGTACTAGAGCATGGTGAACTTTTCATCAAGTGGCTTGAACGACTCAATATCCATGAAGGTTGCACCTTCCAACATTTCCCAAGCTGTGAACGGGATGAGGATCAACAACCAGCTAAAGTGGAACTCATAGCCCTGATCCCGAGCTTCACAGCAATCAAATTCTAGTTGGTTGATTAAGTACTTTTCCCATTTCATCTATAATCCCTCCACACACTTTCCTGCAAGGTTAACCACAAACCCTGTGACTTGCGTGGGTCTGTTCTTTTGGACTGTATTACCATCAATCAACTGGAAATCAAGGCGCACTGTACCATTCTGAATGGAGGCTACCTTGTAGCCTCGCATCTCCTTCTCTACATCTCCATAGATGTATTTAATCCTCTGTGTCAGGGTGTGATCTGCAGCCTTCCCTAGGTAAAACTCTTGTGGATCGGGTCCCTGCATGCTCAATCCAGTGATCCTATGGATCAATGCTAGATCAACAGTAATACACTTGTCTAACCATAAATAATCATCGTGGAAGAACGACAACATGATCTTAACGCATACGTTAACCCCCTGTTGCCTTCCAAAGTGTGGGATTTTCATGACGTTAAGGATAGTGGACTGCATGATGTTCATGGTCCATGTCTAGGGAATGATCTTTGATCTAATTCCCTTCGTCCGATTCAAGTACTTGTAAGGTGCGAGCATGTTGTAGGTCTTGCGGTCCCCAAGATTATAGTCATTGATATTCAAGGTTGGAATCCTCTCTAACTACGGTCTGACTGCGTGTATCCCCTTCGGGAGGTATGTTGTGATGACTGTGTATTCGAAGTCCCTCAAGACACTGTCATGATTCACCACGTCAGCTAGAGGCGAGATGTAATCAGGAAAAACAAACAGGATTAATTCTGCATTCGCTAAGTCATCTTTGTGCTTGGTTCTTTTCTCATCTGCAACGCGGGATGGTCTGGATCTGTGATCAGTTGACGGGGAGGCTTGCACTCCTCACGTCGATGAATCTTGAACTCCTATGGAAATCACTCTTTCTTCCATTATATCAATTAAAACTTCCTCAACTGACTTCTCCACAACGCTGAGTTTGTCCAACATTCACACTCTCGATCAGATAACTCAGGTCGATGAATGAATTCTCAAAGTAATAGAACATGTGTCAATCTCAATAAACACAACGCGGTAGAAATGATTTCTCTTGTTGTCTCGGATACAATTCACAAAAGTGTTCTCGGTGCAATAGTCAACAGAATAAGTATACAATGATGTAAAGAATCTTCTCCAATAGACAAGAGGTCTTCATAAATGCAGTTATGTCCGTTACAACGCAGTCCCAACGGTCCGATGGCAAGATTTATGGTCATAACTGTTGTTCTAACCTTTTGGGGCATCTATCTAACAGTCATAATGCCTTCAACAGTTATATCTATCCACCATGGCGAAGTGTCATGTTGTGTTGTTCTGATATCCTGACCAAGTTCCAGTTTTTCAAACCTTCCTTCTGCGAAGTTCCCTTGGGAACCTCCTGCAGTTTTTCTAGCTTCACTTTCTTCTTACTGAGCTTTCTAGCCTTTTTCCCTGTGATATGCGTTACTGGGTTCCTTTTCCCATTCTGATCCTTATCTCCTCTTAGCATAGTAACTTCGCACTATTGAGATTCTTTAGTGGGGTTCAAGGGAAATACTTCTTCTCTATCTGGGGTAGGTGCTTCGTTCTTCTGTGAGTATTGTTGTTCTTTTTCAACTTTGACATCTAAGTTTCTGGTTCTGAACAACTTCGATATGCTCTCCTGTTCTTCAATCAAGTGTGTTATCCTCTTCATCATGAAGTCTCTTAGTTCTTGCTTCTTTTGTTCTAGGGTTTCCTCTTCCTTTCTTCTGGTCTGATTTATCTCAATCCAGGGTTTTCCTAGTAACATAGAAAATGGGGCGCTTCTCTCAATGAATTTAACAACCTCAAAATATTCCTTTGTTGAATTTCCATGAGCCCTCATAGATATCTGGGTGAGTCTTCCACATAGGGTTATCATCTTTCCTCTAAATAATCATATTCCTCCCAATGAAGGAGTCATAACAGGCTTTCCTAAAATTTCCCAAGTTCTTTCTGTCATGATATTCACCTGTGTTTCTTCATCCAGAACATAGTCAATGTCAAAGTCTCCTATTCTTATTTCTATGCATTCTTTTTCTTTGAAGATCTCTTATAAGTTGATATTTCTGCGATCATTCAGGGTTTCTTTCATTTGTAGCAATACATTCTCTGATTCTTTATGGGGTTCTGCCATGGTCTTAGTTTCTTGATCTTCCTCACGGTTTTCTTGTCTCATATTCATTCTTTCAACCTTAGCAATCATTCTAGGGCAATCCAAAACTTCATGATCCATCGCTTTACAACAAAGACAACTATGTCTTCTACCAAGGCATTCCTTAGCAAGATGTCCCAGTCTTCTACAACTATAGCAAAGAGTTACTCCTCTCTTTCTTTTGAACGATCCCCAACCTTTCCTATACTTTGCACTAGGGTCACAATAACTAACCTGCAAAAAATTCTTTCTAGGATCCTGCATCCATTTGTTAGTCCAAACATTATTTCTATGCATAGGAATAACATATATTTCATCATTTCTATCAGATCTAATCATATCGAATATTCTTTCATCTAGATGTGACCTATTTTTCGAGCTAGGACAAAATTTATCAAACATACCTAGATCCATACTTTTGAAACAAAAATTTCCAATTATCTTACCTTTTTCAATCAAAAGTTTCACTGTTCTTACCTTTAACAAAGCACAAAGCTTTAAGATCTTACATTTTTTCTTCAGATCTGAATTTTCTTTTTAGCACAGAGCTTCACAAGTCAAGTAGACTACTGCGCACTAAAGCAACAGATCTACACACAAAGCTTTATTTTCTTATGTTCCCGGCAATCACAGTTTCAGGTAGAATACTGCGCACTCCAGCAACAGATCTACGCATAGAGATTTATTTTCTTTAGTTCCCAGCAATCACAGTTTCAGGGTCCCAGCAATGGAACCATTTGTTGGCATAGGGGCAGACCTAGGGTTCAATGCTCAAGAGTGCACCAACAAAACCCTAACTACCGACCCTTTCATCAACACCTGTGAAGTAGTTGAAGTCTCACCCGAGGTAGAGGCAGGGGTGGTTGCAGGACTCGGGTGTCTGCAACCTTAGCTGGGATACAGGTCTGTGATCACAATACTCTATCAAAGAACTTAGCAATTACAGTTCATCAATATTTAACCAATATCTACTTTGAAGATAAAATCCTAATTACAAAGCATCGCAGTATTCACCCAAATCTAGCATATTCAAGCACTAAGCACATTCACATAGGTTAGATCTATCATTCATCCATATTATTAATCACAAAGAATCAACAAATATATCTATCATTCATCTATATCAAAGAACTTAAGCAAGTAAACACATAAACACATCAATATATTGCACAAATCATAACAACACAGGATATACGTCGTTCACCCCCAGCCTGGGGATAGGTCCACCAACTCTTCTTCTTCTTTATTGTCTTCTGTCAATCTTCTACATGCACAGAGCCACAAGATCCTACTCCACATAGGACAAGATATTTGTGCGCACTCCGCCATATCCTCCTTCCTCGAGCTAGGTCGCAACACGAAGCCTTTACACAGTCACTTTCACTTAGCCTTGCAAGTCTCGGAGAGTATGCACAAAGCATTTACAACTATTACTTGCACTTATCACTTGGTATCACACACTTGCGCTCTTGCACTTAGCATGCATACACCTCCTACATACATCACCTATATTTCTATTTATACATTACAAAATGGGCCTAAACATGGCTAAACCCATGGGCCACATCCTCATACCGGTTACATAAGCCCAAAACCCAAAAATCCCTAACAAGGGTCCGAGATCCCACTATCTCCGCTTCGACTTGCGCTCCACCTTTGATAGCCCGTCGAAGTCCCAAAATAGGTCAAACATGACCAAGGATCCTCAAAAATTGGTCAAGGGCCAACAATCTTGACCTTTGCTCCTCTTGCGAGTTCGGTCTCTTGGATCTCATCTTCCCTTCTGAAAGCGCTATCCCTTATGATGTTTTTTTAACTTACTCAGAACTCCTACAGGGTCTTGACCCTTCAACTTCCTTTCAAAGGAAAAATTCGTGCCCACCTGGATACCTTCTGCACACTGCACACCTTAAAGAGCTCCTTCTTACAAAGTGTTATGTAACTTTGTCTCCCTGTTACTTCTCTACACAGTTCCTCCTCCAAGGTATTCAACAACCTTGTGGTTCCTCTTGATTTTGTGATCACTCTGGTGCACCCTCCTGTCACGTTCTTTTCTGACTCCATAGAGTTCAGATGCGCACTCCTTGCACTGGCTACAAAACCTCCAATGTTCTGTTGTGCACTCCTTGCACAGCCTAAAGAACCCAGAACGATATTTTGAAATCAATGAAGATAAATAAATATGTCTTCCTAATGCAGATGAAATATATCATGCATATACAACATACATAAACACACAAATAACATTCACATAATACAGATGATTCATAAACACACCATGTGCAGGAAAAACTGCTTTTTCATTGTATTAGATGAATGTCTGTTTACAAATGTGTACATAGACTGGACTACAAAGAGTCTCAGTTCATTCTCTCCTACTCCTATTCCCAAGATTTCAATCTTCTCGGGCTCTCCTCTCCTAAATCTCATCAATCTCCTCTCCTTGATCTGATACAAACATCTCCTTACAAAATAGGGGCTCTACGATCTTATTCTCTCCTTCACCTAACCTCATATATTATATTGAATTTTCTTAAATGACCATCTAGTCTGAATTGAATCTAGAGCCATCAACCTGTCATCCATTAAAGGTGGACTTATCTTCTTCCTGTACAAAGGCATGGCTTGGTATTCACTCAACTTTACAACATTAATCCCTATAGGATCAGATTTTGAATTTAAAAATGGGAGGGTCGGTGCCTCTTCCTCTCTTGAATGCACGATGTTGTGTTGGCTTGTTGGCGCATTTGCTTATGTGGAAGGATGTTCTTGCATCATACTCCACTTTTGTGGAAAATTCACGAGCTCCTTCTTATGAGCTCTCTAGCCCTGTTGAAATCCCCCTAGATCCAAAACTTCTCCTTGGAGATGTCCTCCTGCTCCCATGCTTTGTTGTTGTTGTTGCTACTGATTCTTCTTCTTCTTCCCTGTTATTGTGGTAGGCTCTCCTCTGTTCAACTTCCCTTTGTTGACTTCTTCTTGTGCTGACCTTAAAATATTCTCTCTTATCTCCTCTATCACCCGGTCCAACTGCTCTATTGGTTGGTTCTCCTTATGCAGTCTTCTCCATTGCACTTCCTCCTTATCAATGGGTAGATCATCTTGATCCCCAATGTTGTTTTCTTCTTCTGTGGAAGTATCTTTCCACTCTACTACAAACTCTAGTTTTGTAGTCTCATCACTGAGTTATTGCTCAGCTTCTTCCTCTGATAGATTAGCTTATGTCAGCTCCTCTTGTGCTGGCATATCTTCAGTTTCCTCTAGCTCCTCCCCAAGCTGGTATGCTCCTCTACTTGTTTCCAACTTGACCTGTAGGATGTCCATGCTTTGCACTATCACCCTTCTATCTAGGAATTCCAATTCTCCATACATATCAACAAATTTAATTCTTTATGCTTCCTCCTCTACTGCAAGCTTCAATGCTACAGTCATCTCTTGTTCAGCTTCCTCGATCAAAATTTTGAGCAATTTGGCTAAATGCTCTTTCCCTCCTGTTGGGGAAAACATCAGTGTCTTCTCCATCTCCTCTTCTTTGACACTCTCTGCTAGTTTTCCTTCTATTGTTGAACCTACAATACTTATGCTAGCCTCTTCTTGGCTGCTTGGCAGGAATGAATTGATTCCTCCAATGATTAGAACACTCCTCTGATCCTCCTCCTTTGTGATGGAAGTATTTAACTTCTCATCATCTTCATTCACATGGTTTACAAACCCACATGAATCTTCATCTATCATTACTCCTTGCTGATATGAACTCTCCACAGAGTCCATGAGACTCTCAGACAGTCTCATCTCTTTCCTCTTTTCCACTTGGCAATTTGGAGTTTCTTCTCTTCTACCCATCTGGCAATTTATGATATCTTCAACTAATTTCATCTCCTTGCCCACCTGACAATGTGAAATTCCACTGTTGTCCTCTTGACAGTCTATGAGATCCTTACTTGATCTCATATCATTTCCCACCTAACAATATGAAAATTCATCTCTGCCCTCCTTGCAATTTATGAGGCCTACAACTAACCTCATCTCCTTCTCATCACTAAGGTGTCTCCCAATTTCTGGTTCATAGATGTGAATCAGTTCCTCCTCTATGTCACTGATTTTTTCAGCATGCCTCAACCACATTTTCAACTCTTGTTGTTGGTTTCTAGCCAACAACTTTTGAACATGCCATTTTACTGTCTTGTTCAGAGGCCATTCATACCTCCAATGTACCTTTGCCTCCTGTTGCATGCTCAATGGTAGTTGCTCCATCCTTTCTCTTATTTCATCAAGCTCCAGATCCATCTCTGGATTTCATTTCTTCTTACGACCTTATCTCTGACCACATTCATGGCCTTCAATAGCCATTTTCACTCCTTTCTTTCCCTTCTGACAAGTCTTGTGGATTACTCTGTATCTGAGAGCATCTCCATCTCCTCCTATAGCTCACCTGACTGTTTAAAAATTTGTTGTAGCGCTCGTGCAACAACCTTCTCACTGAGCATCAATACTCTGCTTTTCTTCACCTGTTGTCTACAGGAAAACTTTAACTTCAGATTACACCTAAATGTTATCAGATTTATCTCCTTTTACCATCTCCCTCTTCTCTATTGTTTGAAAACAAAATTCGGTCTCCTCCTCTTTCTCTTTCACCTGAAATCTATAGAAAAAAATTGGCTTTGATACCACCTGATGGTATCATACTATCTCCTTTACCTCCTTTCCTCTTTCTCCTGCTTTCTACAAGAAAAAAAATCATCTCTAATACCACTTGATGGTATCAGACTATCTCCTTTGTCTCCTTTGTCTGTTGTCTGCAAACAAAACTTAGGCTCTGATACCACTTGATGGTATCAGACTATCTACTTTGTCTCCTTTGTCTGTTGTCTGCAAAAAAGACTTAGGCTCTGATACCACTTGATGGTATCATACTATATCCTTTGTCTCCTTTGTTTGTTGTCTACAAACAAAACTTAGGCTTTGATACCACCTGATGTAGCCGCCCTCCCCTCCTAGGGGATCTGCGACCTCCCATTATAGGATATTTCTTTCTTCTAAGTTGGATCAATTCTTCGGGTTTCTTCTTGAACCCAAAAAAATTATACACAGACCCCCCTTCCTTCTATGTGCAGGTTCTGTCAGACCCGTGGGATCTATCTTGGCCCCTTTGAAGAATTTAATTTATGGACGCTAACTCCCCTCTCTTGGTGCTTTCCTTCATATGACCTCGGGCTATGACCTGAGGCATAAGTATGTGATTGCGAGCACGAGCAAGAGTGAATTGAAACCAACCCACTTTTCTCCCCGCAATTCACTACAAGGCGCCACGTATCCTTTTTTCGATAATGTGGTTTCAATTGCGGCCTGCTCTCATAATTTTAACGTCCAATCATGTTTTGGCCCCGCAATCTAATTCAAATGTTTATATTTTGACATTGACGGTGCTTCGTGATCAACGATTGATATCGGTGCTCTCTTTTTTCCTTCTCTCCTCCTTTCACACGCCTCCCCAAATATCCACGATCTGTCGACACGTACCCCCTTTCAATCAACGATCATGATTGATTTCGACAATCTGGACTTAGGGGTTTTCAATTTTCAACCTACACTTCTTCTGCAGTGACTATCTCCCGAAGTGGAAGATCTGCTGACACCTGTCCCTCGCAACCGGATGGTTCAAATGAACTCCGACTCTCTGGCCTTCGAGAGTTCTTATTTAATACCTTCTCTTTCTTCCAGAGTGATTTTCTCTAAAGTGGTAGATCCTCTGCCATGTGTCCTCCTCAAATTGATGTCTCTAGTTCGCTTTGGGGCTTCGACACTTTCTACCAAGACCATATCAATGGTCTTCAATGACCTTCTTGATCAACGGTCAAGATTCACTTCGGGGCTTCAGTTCTTTCACTCTTTGCTTTCCTCCAGAGTGTTTTGTATCCGAAGTTTTGGATCTGATACCACGCGTCCACCTTAATCAACGCCTATACCTCCAATTTGGGACTTTGGCTGCTTCAACCAGATCAACGACCCTTTGACTCCCTTCTCGATCAAAGATCAAGATCTCCTTCGGGGTTTCAACATTTTCCCTCTCCACTTTCCTCTAGAGTTCTAGATATGGCGTCGCGTGTCCATCTTCAAATCGATGGCTCTCATCCACTTCGGGACTTCGACCTTCGAGATTCTCAAATATCAACTTCTCCTCCTTCGATTTTCTCTTGGAGTGCTTTCACCCAAATTTCATGATCTAACGGCGCGTGTCCTCCCGCAGATCGACAGTTGCGATTTACTTCGGGTCTTTACCTGGATTCCACAAATTCATGCCACCTATCCTCTCAGATCTGATGGTTGGGATTTACTTCGACACTCTAAGATTTGGGAGTTTCAATTCTCAACTGAACCCCTCGAAGTGATTTCCCCAGAGTTCACAATCCTTCGCCACGTGTCCTCTGGATCCAACGGTCCAGATCTTCTCCAACTCTCCGGGCTTCAGGAGTTTCAACTCTTAACTAAAAATCCTCGAACTGATTTCCCTGGAGTTGTTGATCTGCTCACACGTATATCTTGGCGATCAAAGGTCCCAAATTACTTCAAGACTTCGGGACTTTCACAAGTCCACTCTCTGGTATGCACAAGGGTTAAATATTGTGTATTTTACCTGGATCCAACAACTATCAATCCTCTGAACTTAGATTCAAAAAATAGGATTGTTTATTCTCCTCTGTGTTCTCCTCTGATGTCTGGACATAGATCGAATGGTCCAGATATCTTCCCACAACCGATATGACGGTTATTGTCGCTCCTCCTCCTAAGCTTTTGAATTCTTCTAACTTAGAATATTTTCTAATTGTTCAAAGGCCTCGACCTTTGCTCCTCCTGCAAGTTCGGTCTCTTAGATCTCATCTTCGCTTCTGAAAGTGCTATCCCTTTTGATATTTTTTTAACTAACTCAGAAATCCTAAAGGGTCTCAACCCTTCTACTTCCTTTCAAATGAAAACTTCATGCCCACCTGGCTACCTTCTGCTCAATTCACGCCTTGCAGATCTCCTTCTTACAAAGTGTTTTGTAACTCTATCTCTTAGTGCCTTCTTTGCACAGTTCCTCCTCCAAGGTATTTAGTAACCTTGAGGTTCCTCTTGAGTTTGTGATCTCTCTGGTGTGCCCTCTTGGCATGTTCTTTTCTGACTCCACAGAGTTCAGATGCGCACTCCTTGCGCTGGCTACAAAACCTCCAATGTTCTGTTATGCACTCCTTGCATAGCCTAAAGAACCCAGAATGATATTTTGAAATCATTAAAGATAAATAAATATATCTTCCTACTGCGGATGAAATATATCACTAATATACAACATACATAAGCACACAGATAACATTCACAGAATACAGATAATTCATAAACACACCATGTGCAAGAAAAACTACATTTTCTTTGTATTATATGAATGTCTGTTTACAAATGTGTACATGGAATGGACTACAATAGAGTCTCAGTTCATTCTCTCCTACTCCTATTCCAGAGCTTTCAATCTTATCAATATTTGCTCTCCTAACTCTCATCAATATTCTCTCCTTGATTTGATACAAAGATCTCCTTAGAAAAGAGGGGCTCTACGGGCCTATCCTCTCCTTCACCTAACCTCATATATTACATTGAAGTTTCATAAATGGCCATCTAGTATGAATTGAATCTAGAACCATCAACATGTCATCCATTAAAGGCGACCTTATCTTCTGCCTATACAAAGGCATGGCTTGGTCTTCACTCAACCTTACATCATTAATCCCTATTGGATCATATTTTGAATGTTAAAATGGGAGGGTCAGTTCCTCTCCCTCTCTTGAATGTGTGTTGATGTGTTGTCTTGCTAGCGCATCTGTTGATGTGGAAGGATGCTCCTGCATCATTAATGTACTTCGGTGCTATATGAGAACATATCACTAGTTTGAGTATGTTTACAAGTCTGTTAAAAACTAGATATTCTTGTTGTACTTTGGTGCTTCAAGATCATCATTTATAGGTTATCCTTGTGTATATTTTTGTAGATGTGTTTAAAGAAGGTTAGATGTATGATTGACTGCTGAAAATATCCAGTAATTATATCACTATCCTATATAACTATCAAAATTTTCTCTTCGGGGGAATTTCACATATGGTAGTGTATCCATAGGATAATTCAATGTTGAGGCTATACTTTGGGGTAGTCAAGAAGCGTCAGTTCTACAAAAGTGTCAAATATGGTCAAAAACATTTATACTTTAAATGAGTTGAATGGTAAGATAGAAGATGAGGATGAGAAAGAGCATAGTCCAAAGGCATCAAAGTGGGTGTAGGCATTGATGAAGGCCATGCCAGACAAAGTTAAATTGTTGTAACTAATTTTTTTTTGTAATTGTGATTTCATTATTGTAAGATTTTGTAATGTAAGCATTAAAGGGGGGTGTTAGACATAATTCTTCATTAATGTTTCATACTAAAGTTTGGGGATTAGTTTGAGGATTTGTTGGAGTATGTTGAGATATTCTCTCAACTCCTCCACCCATGTTTACAATTAGTTGGATCTCACTCCAACTATATATACATATGTATTTGTATGTAATTGAGTAATACAAACTATGATTTTGTATGTAATTGTGCACAATGCCTCTTACTCTTAACTTTTATGTATTTCCAATCTATATACGAATCCTTTTTAATTCGAATTTATAGTTAGCCTGGTGGATTATGAAATCTAGGGAAGACACAAATCAAATCCTACACTAACCAACGTAACAGTTTGATGGTTTGGATTATGAGATCTAAGAAAACAAAACTCTGATCGGTAAATGTGGGTTCTGATTGGTAAAAGGTGGGTTTATTTCCTATCCATTTCACCAACATGGTATTACAAAAACAAGTTTTGATCTCTGTTTTCGATGCAATTCTGAGTACTACATTTCTACTACAAAAGAGAATGAGCTCTATTTCTCTATTGGGTTCAAGGCTTAGCTTATTTTTTTATGTCCCTAGGCCCAATTAAATGAACATGTTGTTGTTTTAAGTCCAAACCCAAAATAAATCTTTTGATACCAATAGTTCATTCCAAGCACAAGTCTCATTACTAAATCTATTTAGGCATTCTTAGATTGGTACTCTATTCTTTTAAAATGTCCAATCATAGCAAGCATTACTATGTATGCATATGCATGTTCCAACAATAATAACAATAATAACTCTATTATGTTGATGTATACCCTTCTTGATAACTACTAAGAGAGAACCCACGAATTGGAATCTGAGCCAAAATATGGAAAACCCAATTTCTATGCAAAAATTTCAAAGAATGTGTGTCAACCAGCTTGACAAATCAATATAGCTCCTCAACCAAATCGAGGGCCAAGAAACAATAAAACCTATGTCTAAGCTAGCCTTCACAGAAAGGAACCCAAGCTCGATACATTGCACTAAATTTCGAAACATTGAGTGAACTTGGGAAATCCATTGATTAACAATGCCCAGTGACTAAGTGCTCAATCAGTGTCCCATGTCCCAAAATGTTGGAAGTAATTCTTACATTAGTGATTGGTTTGGAGTTTGTTGTGGTTGTTGAGAGATTATCTCAACCGCTATATCCAAGTTTAGAATATGTTGGTTCTCACAACAAGAATGTAAATGTATTTATATTGTGCATATACGTAATGGAAAATAGGGTTTTGTGTGCAATTGTATTTTCTAAGTTGATATCAGAGCTGAGTGCTCTGAGTTATCTCCCTCACAGAGAGTCCAATAAGTTGAGAGTATTTTTTGTGTGTTTTGTGTGGATTGCAAATTACTGGTTCTGTTGAATCTATTGTCACCAGAACAGGTGTCACGATATCGGTTGCATGAGAAGTCATGGTAGCCTTCCATTCTATAGGAAGGGAGCCAAATACTGTGAGTATTTTTGCGATCTTGAATGTGGAAAGATGGTCCAATGATGATGTTGGTGCAATTATATGCATAATATATTACCAAACATAAATTATCAACCGATATTCCTAATCAGTAGAGTTGATGCACTATATGTGCCGATAAAAGATAGGTTCCTATGTTTGTTTAGTATAGCTTCGATAAGAAAACCATTTAGAAACCAACACACTTTAAAAAATAACAATCTTCAAAAAATTCAAATGCTGGAAGAAAAACTCATAAACAAGCAAAAGTTGTTGCTCAGGTGATGGACATGTTCATTGATGGCTCATGAAAAGAAAAGATGAACTTTGATTCTCTCTCCTAGAGAAACTAAACTAACAAGTGGGATGCTCCATTAAATCTCATGTATGGTGAAATATGGAGATCCAATTGTTCCTTCATTACCACACTTTGCAACAAATTCGAATAAACAAAATAACATGAAATCAAAATAACAAATACATGAAATGAAAATCTACACTAACAATTTACAATAATTTTACCAAGATGGATCGGTGGACCTTGTCGATGCCAACATGGAAGCTTTAGATCACCAGATGCTAACTTCTAAGAGACACAAGATCACTAAAATCGAACTTTCATTAATCTTCAACAAGTAGGTTTACAGAAAGAGTATTTTCATGAATCCAATCTACATCATAACAATTCTCTTCTTAATCTACATAATAATACTTCTCCCCAAGAACCAATATTACATCATAATAATTCTCCCCCTCTCATGAACAGAGGGCACTCTCTTTTATACATGAGAGCTTTGAAAATAAGATAAGCATCTCATAATTACAGATCCACTTTTCTCTCAACCAATTTCCCATTATTACAAAATATTATCCCTTCAAATCCTCACACATATCTCTCATATATCTTGGATAAGATATGACAACCAAATCTCCATGATCTTCTCCTTGGAATAGGCTTTGAATTATCTCCTCAAATCTTGAAATGGTGGAGGAAGTATTCGAGAAGTCTTTTTGAATTAATCCTTCACATATTCCTACACATGATAAAGCTCACCCATTTTTTAGATATATATGAAAACATGTCAATTTTCTAATATTTAATCCCAAATTCCCTTTTAATACTAAAATAAATGATTTGGAAAATAATAAGGTTAAACCCATATTTAATTATGAAAATGGTATCATGAAAGGTTAATGGGGCGATGAAATGTGAAGAGTGATGAAGGGAAAGGTGGATGGAAATACGGCATTTCTGAGTCCCAACATACCTCCCAACTGAACTTGTTGCATGTCCTCATGAAACTATGCATGGATCTTCTCAAGAGATTTTAGCATTTGAATTTTGGCTTTGAGTGATGATAATGAATATTTCCAGGATGGGATTTACATGAGTAAATACTGACATTTTCTTATGGTTGGTTCTTGTGTGACAACCATGAATATAGAGAATGTTGGTTATTGTGTAAGCAACATTCATTTCGTTATTTGTTCTCTTGATGTTATGCTAATAAAATGTTGGTTCTTGTGTAAACAACATTCAATTCGTTATTTGTTCTCTTGTTGTTATGATAATAAAATGTTGGTTCTTATGTAAACAACATTCACTTTGTTATTTGTTCTCTTGTTGTTATAATAATTTACCCATATACTTGCTGGAAAAAATAAGCTATCAATGTGCATAAGGAAACATCATTGAGTATAATAAAGTCGTTTTTGTATATTTGTGAATCATGCCAATATGTATATCAATTCTTATGAAACAAAGTGCAGCAGAGTATCGTTGAAAGAAAAAAATGTTGGTAGATGGTAAATGAGACGAAAAATGGAATGATGGTAGTGAAAAAAATGGAGTGATGATAGAGAATA